>CAUZXS010004477.1:0-173166 GCA_963585895.1 Sepioteuthis lessoniana
GGGGTTTGTTAAGGAAGGTGGGCAGAATGAAGGCTAATGAAGTAAGATACACATGCAACAATGTTCTGATGAATTAGTTCATTAGATCTTCATGTGGATGGATTTGCCTGTAATGTGATGGAGGAAGGAAAGTACGGAGATCATTTCGGAGAGTTTAAGGTACGGTCGCTAACTTTACAACAGAACAACCACTCGACATTATTCTTTTTTTCCTGCTTTCTTTTCATTCATCTTTTCTTTCTCTCTTCCTTTCTTTTTTTTTTTTTTTTGTTCGTGCTGTTTTCTCTGACTTCTGTTTTTTCTTCTTTTTTTTATTTGCATATGTTTCTTGTTTATTTCAAACCTTCTTTTTTTTCACTTTTTCCTTGATGTCTTTTTAAAAATTTTTTTTTTTATTGTTTTGACGTCTTTATTTCTCTCGTTTCTTTTCCTTTCTTTCTTTCTTTGGTTTACCGATATCCTTTCTTTAGCCTCTTCCTTTACCACCTTTTCCTTCTTTCTTTCACTGCTTTCATTCGCCTCTTTCTTTCTTTCTTCTTTCTTTCTAACCCTGTTTTTTAACCTACCTATTTTTACCATATTTTTTCGATAGCACGTTCCTTCTTTTTTCCTTTAGTTTCTTTCTTTAATTTCTCTTTCTTTTTTTTATTTAATTTTTTCATTGTATTTCTTCTTGATTTTTTAAAATTCTTTTTTCTTACTTTGATTTGTCTTTCTTTTACTTCTATCTTTTTAGCGTATACCTTTCCACGAAAAAACATTGCAACAGCGGATCAGTGTTCTACGACTCATAGTTTTAGAATCATTGTTATAAACTCTAAGTGTTTATTGTGCGAGGCACGTCCTTCAAAATTATTACCCTAACTTCCATCATCATCTTCATCATCTGAGTAATACATTACTTGCTGTTTTTACCCAGGCTACGAATGTAATATAATTGCGGAGGGATTTCGTTTTGTATATCTTGCCTTTCAGTTTAGTTAGGATGAGAACCTTTCGGCTCAGTGCATGGGTTAGTTAGGTGCAACATGAGCGGTCACTCACCGGGCGCGGAGGATGCATCATTCACAGATGTCAAAATAAAACCCCAGATAGAAAATATGACCAGGGTGTGTGGCTGACGTCATGCACCGGAAGCGTGGCTGAGGAGTTTTGGGATTTGAGAAAAAGCGTTGAGTTAAGTTCCTGCCTCCGAACGAGAGAGTCGAGATTCAGAGCTGGACGAGACCAGACAACTTTGTGCGCTACGGGCGCCGTTGGACGATGTAAAAGCAGTCAGCATAAAAAGATTATGTTTCTCTCTCTCCTCATGTCGAAAAACCGTTAACTCAAATGTAATAAAGTTTCGTACCCGAACCAATTTCGTGAATGTCGTGTATTTCGGATTCCCTATGTCTATTTCACACATCCATATATCTGGCTATGTAACACGAAGTGTACAGCCGTCAAAATGCTAGCAGCGAAAGTTCGTACAACATTCACTTGGTGCTTTCTTCAAATTCTCTGAACTTTGAGGTAGCAACTCGCATCATTTGCAAATACGGTGGATTTTTTTTTCGTAATTTTTTAAAAATTAAGCTTAGCTTGTTTTGGCACTAGTATGGCGAACCAGTAAGAATCGAACACGCTATTGTGGTCTCTCCTAGCTTAACTCGCAAAACGTTGCACTGAGCTAGGCTCCCGTGGATATACACACACATATATATATATATATAGACACACACACAAGACATATATATATATATACACACACACACATATATATATATACACACACACGCACGCATATATATATATATATATATATATATATACACACACATACACAAGACATATATATATATATATACACACACACACACACAATACATATATATATATATATACACACACACATGATACCTTTTTATATATATATATATACACACACACACAATACATATATATATATATATATATATACAAACACACACAATACATATAAGAGAACATACTGCTTTCTGCATTTCTCTTTTTGTTGCCAAGCACTGAAAACCATATCTACTGTTCAACGATTGGTGTAAAAGCTTCACTGTAATTCAGGAAGTATGTTATAGATAAGTGCACCAATTAAATCTATTTAAAATAAATCTACGAAAGACTTTTCTCACATTAGAGATTAAGGATATACCTCTAAAATTCTTCTCATGCAGTGACGCAAGTATTGCATCTCTCCAGTCTTGAGGTACCTCACATTCCCCACACACTGTGGATGCCCTGCTCCAAATCATCTATTATCTTGTCTCCATCACATTTAAGAATCTCTGCTGCAATGCCATCCATTCCTGGTGCTTTGTTGTTGCTCATTTGTTTCACTGAGATGTTTATTTTATCCCAAGAAGGTATTTCATCAAGACAGATAATTGGCTCCCATTGCTTTATGAGAACTAGTACAGATTCATCAACAGTTGGATGGCAATTAAGAAGTTCAGTGTAGAGTTCACACCAACGTGCCTGAATATCTTCAGGTTGTGTCAAAGTGCTATAACCATCTTTTGATTTGCGAGGAGCAAAAATCGACTGTTGTAGCCCTATACATCTCCTTGATAGTTTGGTGAAACAATTTGAGTTTTTTTGAGTCTGCAGGGAGTTGTGCCTTGTCTGCAATTTTAAGCTACCACAGGTTTTGAATTTCGTACATGTGCTTTTGTATTACACATTGATATTCCTTTTGCTTTTTAATAGCTCCCTCTTTTGCTTGGGAAGAAAGATTTGGTGCAAGGTGTTCTGGAAAAGATGACATTTCATTTCAAGAACTGTATTAATTTCTTCAGTTTTCAGCAAACCAGTCCTGATACTTCCCCTTGCAAACTCCTTAACTGTTAGATGCAACAGAAAGTACATTAATTTTAAAAATGTCCATATTTGCTTCATCAAGTTCAATTGAGTATATATATATATATATATATATATATATATATATACACACACACATACATTGTATGAGTATACCAGCCTTATTAGCATAATGGTTAGTGTTTGCTATGGTCCGGAAGACCTGAGTCATACCAAAGACTCAAAAAAAATGGTAATTGATGCCTTCATGCTTAACCCTCCATATTATAAGATATGGATCAAAGGTAAGTGGAACAATGAGCAATCCAGGAAAGGAGTAGTGCTCTTCCTACATCTCGGTGTTGTAGCTAATGAAAAGGGAGCTTTCGGGTTGCCCAACTATATATATATATATATATATATATATATATATATACACACACATACAGTCACTCACTGAGGATGCAGTATAAATAATTAGGTAATCAATATCATCATCATCACCAAGTCATGCTGATAGCATCAAGTCCCCTGATTCTTTCTCACCATCTATCCCAATTATTCAATGCTCCTGACTTATCCTCTCAACTGCATCTGCTGTCCATGCACAACTGATGAATGTAAGTCTTTGCTGGTCTTCCTGTACTAGTGTGTCCATGAGTAGAAGTTCATAGCAGTTTGTCCTTAGTTCCCAGCATGTCTTGTTTATCTTATTTGTATGGTTTATGAGATTAGATGTATGTGACTGTATAGCAGCTGTTTTATAGGGTACTACTTCCAAGCTTTGTTCAAAACAGCACATAGCATTCCATTTAACTTTTTTTAAAATGTTTCATTAGAATGTAGGCAGTGCATCCATACAGTAGATACCAACATGGCCATAGCTTGGAAGAAATCCAGTTTCTTTGTGCAGAAATCAGATTCCCATATGATTGACAATAGCACTCTGTGACTTCCATATATATATGTTCATGTTACTTTCAGTAGATAGGATATTGTTGTTGAGGTGTGTGAACTGGTCGACAAATTTCAGAGGGTTGCCATTAACAACATAATGGAGACATTTATTAAACAAGTGACTTATCAATGCGGTCTCATATATATATAAATAAAAGATACTTTTAAATACAGGGTGATTGAAAAGTAACTCCCTATTTTAAGATAAAACTTGTAAAAATTATAGCTAAGAAATGAGTTATAAGAATTCAAAAATAAGAAGTTACTTTTCAATCACCCTCTGTATATGTGTGTATATATATCACATAAAAGAAAAACCTTTAAAAATTACTCATTTTTTTTCTAAAAATATTTATTTATATCTTTAAAGTAATCCTTTTCTGAGTCAGCACACAATCTTTTATAAGGTAGTGATGCAAAAGTCCTTTGGTTCATGCAGACTATTCAAATTCTTTGATACTTAGGATAACACCTTATCAACTCATTACAAACAGATGACCTTCCAATTGTCAAATATTCAAGGGTTAGGAAATCAATTTTGTAATATGTTAGTTAATGGTTATAGGAAATAGTATATGTCAGTAAATTCTACCCATTTTACCAGAGATATAAGCAAATGATGAGTTTCAAAATCTGCTTAACAATATGTGAGAAAAGAAAGAAACATTTTTTTTCAGAAAATGTTTTGTAACATTTTACAACAGGAAAAAAATGTCCCATAAATTATTTGTAAGATGAATATCCTGCTGAAATGCAGTGATCAAAATGACAAATCTTAGTTTGATTTCTGAATGATAAAGTAAAACTGATTCACTCATTCTGAAAAAAAAATAAAAATAAAAATAAATAAATGAAAAAAATAAAATGAATGTGTGTGTGTGTGTGTGTGAACAGAAGTGAAGACTTACTTTCTGGTTGACTGTGGTTGGAACTGAGGCTCAACACACAATAACGAGAGGCGGCCAATGACAGGACATGATCGTTAACTGCTCTCACCGCTGAAACAGGGGACACAGTCACAATCAATGAAAGCACGGGAGTCATTTCTTTTCTATTTTCAGTCTTTTTCTTTTTTTTAAACCACTGAATTTGAGATGCGAAACTAAATAGTTACGTCCCTTTAATTTTAATTTATACAACCAAAAAAAAAGAAAAAAAAAAAAAGAAAGTTGATTTTCATTTGATGTAAAAAAAAAAGTCTTCTTTTTAATTTATTCATTTGATAATAGTGATTTTTTTTTTATTTACAGTAAAATTAAACAGAAGATCCATTTCATATTTGCATCTTGATAATACACTAATGTGTATATAGATACAAGAAAAATATACATATGCACAAACTAATAGGGTGAGTTAGAAGTTCTGCGATATTTTGGTAATGAGAGATAAAATAGTTTCAGTAGGTCTGGAAGCTGTAGTCAAAGTGATGAACCACACTAGACTGTGAGATATTGAGCTTACCTGATACTCTCCAAGTGCTTTTCATTGGATTTGCCTCAATAGTTTGGAGCACTGCCTCATAATTCATAGTTTTAAGCCTACTGGACCTTCCTTGACTTTTGAGGTTCTTGCAACGCAAGCAAAACTTCTTCAACTATCTAGTTACTACACTAAGATCAACTGTGCCTGCACCTTTCACACAACAAATGTTTTTGGTAACTTTGTTCAAAAGACGACATTACATATTCATCTGTATGGCTTTCAAAATCACACACATGAATGAAGCAATGCACATGTCAACAAACCAACAACAGCTGGTACCTACCATGGCTTGAACTGCTTTGATCATGTAATATATGCACTGCAAACTAGCACATATGACCAAAATATTGCAAAACTTTTGACTCACTCTAGTAAATGCATTGATACTCACATATAGAGGCACTTGTGCACACACATACATACAGTTGATAGTTTGTTTTAAGTTATGATTAGATAACAACAGACTTATTCTAAGATCACATTGGAAGGCATTTACCATGATAAAAGATGTGCTCAAGGCAAAGCTGGACAAAACTGTATGTACCAATCTCTTCAACAGCACTATTTTGCTTGCAATGTTATATGCAAGTGAAATGTAGGCTATCACAAAAAAGGAAGAACAGAAACTGATTACAACAGAGGTCTATGGAAAGATCCATGCAGAAAATATCATTGCATGAGCACATCCAAAGTAAGTTAATTTGGGAGTGGAGCAAAGTGAAGGACATGATTGCGGGGTACTGAAAGCAGAAATTCCGCAAGACTGGACATGTTGCAAGGTTCACAGACATAAGGTGGACACATGCAGTTGCTGAGAGATCAGAAATGACTACTTGGAAGAACACCATGATGATGGGAAGACGAAATTATCAAGCGATTTAGGCTAACATGGAAAAGAAGGGTGAGATCAAAAATTAAATAGAAGTGCATTGTGATCTGTGATGTGGAAAACATGAATTTACCAACCCCACTGCACAAGCAGGATGTGACACAAGGTCATTTTTTAAATGGCGTTTAACAGATTTGAATTCAGAATTTCTCTTTTTTGAGACTAGTTACCATATTAAGGTTAAAGAACTCAGTCTACCCTACCATTTACTTTTACCATTTAAAGTTGGCAATCTTAGTCGAGGGTGACCCGAAGGCTCCCTCTTAAATATCTACCACACCAAGGTGTAGGGGAGGGCACTACTCCATTCTCTGGATTGCTCCACTTTACCCTTGATCCTTACCTTATAATGCTGAGTGTTAAGCAAGGTGGCATCAAGTACCATTTTTTGAATCTTTGGTATGACTCGACCTGGAATTGAACCCCAGTCTCCCAGTCCATTGGCAAACACTTGGATTCATATCTTTCCCAAGGGTATTAGCACTATGTGAAATACTAACAACCTCAGTTAGGATTTGAATGCCATGTACACTTCCTATGACAATAACTATTATACCACAATCAGGAAAATAAAGGAAAAAAGCAGATTTCAATTAATTTTTAGATTATTTTTTAGATTTTTTCTCTTTTTTAAAGATTTCCCATGACTTTAGATGATTTTCTCATTTTTATTAAACAATTATCCTCATAAAAAAAACAAAACATTTCAGTGAATCCATTCTCCTATATTTGTCAAATGAATGTAAAATCTGATGAATGGTTCTAAAACTTAATTAAAGAAAAATTCAAACCTAAGGACAACATTTCAAAAAGATTCAAAATGATTATTCTATTAATTTTCAAAAAGTAGAAATCTACCATCAAAGTTGCTTAGTAATAGCTAATACCATTGGACTTTATTAGAAATGGAAAATCAAAGTTAGAGTAAGGTTAGAATAATTTTGGGAATTTCATGTTAATGACGAAATATTTAGAGAGGGGAAAAAGAGGGGCGGGCGGCAGAATAACTGAACGATCCCCCCTCTCCCCATAAAAACACGTGTATATCTATATAAAAGAAATTTAGTAGCCTAGGCGACATGGACTGTGTAAAACCTACTACCAAAATACTTGGCAAATTCACTCCACCTTTGGCAGAGTTCAAATAACAGCCAGATATATTGTCTTTTACTATATTGTCATTTTAAAATGCATGAATGATTTCATTTTCTTTTTATTTGTAAAATCACTGCTGTATATCAGTTTTTAAATCCAAAAAGACAAATACTGTAATTCCAAGTAACAGTTGAACCTGATCAAGAGAAGCTAATACTACTGGACTTTATTAGAAACGGAAAACTTAAGTTAGCGTAAAATAGAATGCTGATAAGGATGCAAAGAACCATAAATAAGAACTCCGATAAAATTTAAAAAAAAAAAAGTAATTGTGGACTTTTACTAAGTTAAAATTTAATACAGGCAGAAGGAGGGGGAGAAAAATATCGAAAGCCATGGGAAGCAGCATGGAGGATGTAAAGGTGAGTGGACAAACCCTCTAACGGCTCAATGCCATACCTTACCGGGCCCTGGGCGTATAAATCCTATGGTTCAATGGCCAGGATCATATAGTTCGATCGGGGAACTACTGCTGCTCATCTATAAAGGGGGCTTTTATAAATGAAAATAAAAACAGCTGTCAAAAGATTACCATGACCCAAACTCAAACCACCTGTCCAAACCACATCGCTCTTTGAGCGGGTAAAAAAGAGGTGTGTCCTGCTGAGGTTGGAGCCCTGGCCTCAGTGTTTGAAAAATCATCTACAGAGCTCAATCTAAAACAAAAATTACTAAAATGCAAATACACAGTACAAATTCAATGTTAGAACTTTAAATAGAATAGGACAACTACTGGAGCTGACAACATCAGCGATGGATCATAACAGAACACATATACACTCATAGCAAGGATATTAAATATCACAATACTGGCAATGGATGGACATTAGTCACTGCATCTCCGGATTGAAAAAACTCTGTCTATGCCACAATAGGAGGCATAGGTATGCTTATAGGACCAAGGGCCCTAAAATCACTAAATAGCATCGAGAAAATACAACCAAAGATGATGGTAACTACTTTTAATAGCAACCCCAGTGCAACAATCATCTCCTGCTACAGCCCTACTAATGTTGGTGAAGAAACTGATCTTATCACCTTCTATAATAAGCAATCTTCTCTAGGGAACATCTAACAGATTTCACATTAGAAAATAGATTAACATGCCTCAATACAAAATTTCAGAAAAGGGAGGGAAAACTATGGACCTATACCTACGCAAATAATACTAAAGCACAGATAGACTACATTTTTATAAATAAGCAATGGAATAATAGCGCATTGAACTGCGAGGTATATTTCTCTTTCGAGGGTGTCCTCCAATCACCAAATTCTCATGGCAAAGATACAACTGAGCCTCTGAAGGAACATGGCCCGAACAACAACCACCGTACACTATGACTGGTCTCTACTTAAAAACAGGGATATTAGAGATAAATACACATTAACACTAAAAAACAAATTCGATGCACTACTGGAGAATACAGAAACACATACTCAGAATGACAAATATGAGATTTCGTCAATGCTCCTCAAGAAGCAGCAGCAGAAAGCATACCAACTGAACAAAGAGCTACACCTAGAGTTCCATGGGAGACATAAGCGGTTAGAAAAAAGCGTGCAGACATAAAAACTGCTTCTGAATGCAACAGGGGGAACCCAAGCAATATCAATACCCTGAAACTTAAAAAGGCACAAAATGAATTAGCTAACATATACCTAAAAGAAAAAACAGAATGCATACAAAATCAGATCAATAATATTAGAGACTCTGTTAAAGATAGACAATCTAAGATAGCATGGCAAACAGTAAACGAAGTGAGCAGAAGGAAGAGCACTGCAAAAGCTAAACTGAAAGCTACCAGCCAAGAAGAACGAATACAACTATAGAAACAACATTTCGAGAATTTACTCAGAAACCCTTCTTAGGAAGAACCAAAATGGCTTTTGGAGAAATTGATCCACAGCATCACAAATTTCGACTATCTGTTGAATCCTAGAAGGTGTATGTGCAAAAACCCTAGAGGCAACAATATTATTTGTTGACTTCTCCGAGACCTTTGACCCCATACAAAGAGGGAAGCTGGAGCAAATACTACTCACCTATGGCCTACCCAAAGAAACCATCGCAGCCATAATGATGCTATATAAAAACATGAAAGTAAAAGTCTGCTCACTGGATGGAGACACAGACTACTTCGACATTGTACCAGGTGTGCTGCAAGGAGACACATTCGCCCCATACCTCTTTATCATCTGCCTAGACTATGTGCTTAGAACATCTATTGATAAAATGAAAGACAACAGTTTCAAGCTGGCAAAGGAAAGAAGGAGAAGACACTCCATACAAACAATTATGGATGCAGACTACGCCAATGACATAGCACTTCTGGTAAATACACCTGCCCAAGCCAAAACCCTGCTACATAGTCTGGAACGAGCAGCTGCTGGCATAGGCCTCCATATCAATGCAGACATGATGGAATACATGTGCTTTAATCAAAGAGGTAACACTAAATGGTAGTTCTCTGAAACTAGTGGACAAGTTCACATACCTAGAAAGCAGTGTCTCATCGACTGAGACAGATATCAACACACAACTAGCAAAGGCATGGACAGCTATCGATAGGCTATTGGTCATATGGAAGTCAGACCTGACTGATAAAAGAAAACGCAGTTTTTTCTCAAGCAGCAGGCGGGACACTGCTGGAGAAGTAAGGACAAATTCATAAGTGACATACTCCTGTGGACCCCTTCACATGGACGAGCGGCTCTGTGCCAATACAGGATGTAGCCTTGAATACCTACTGGGAGTGATGGACAATAGAGACAGGTGGTGGTAGAGGGTCAGGGAGAGCCATGCTGGCGGCGCGACACGATGATGAGTAATAGCTATATTAACAGTCAGTTACAAAACAAAAAAATGAATAAATAAAATAATCAGTACCTCAAGTCCACCTCAGGTATGAGGCTGGAATATTACCAAATGAGGTTTGTTTTTCAACACAGTCTATCTTGCAGTCCATACACTTCTTCCATCAGTGTTGCAGTGCTTGGATCCCATTGATCAAAATAGCCATCAATAGCAGATGAACTTTAATCAGCCTATGAACTTTTCAGTCCACCTTTACACAATGGGTAATGGTTTTAGATTTGAAGAATCTTTATTTGGTATTCTATTTTTATTATCATTCACTGGATGATTTATGATCAATATACTCATCTTTGGGCTTTTTTAGTCTTAAAGTTTAGGTTAATTTATTTTACATGGACATATCTCATTTATATTTGACCCTAATGGAGTTTCAAACAAAAGGAATCCACCTCCAGAACAGAACACTGTGATCCTTCAAAAAAATATTATTATACAAATCATAAATTCAATTCCTAAGAGTACTTGAGAACTAGCAAACGAAACACACATCTGATGAAGGTTAGAGAATGGTATAACACCATCAAGATCTCAAGAAGAAGAAAAGAAAACAAGTTTAAGAATAGTAAATGGTAGAAAAACTGCAAACATATTTTACAACCAAGAATCCATTGGCCAAATGAGTAGAGTGTTCGCCAATGGTCTGGGAGACCACGGTTTAATCCCAGGTCAAGTCATACCAAAGACTCAAAAAATGGTACTTGATGCCGCCTTGCTTAACACTCAGCATTATAAGGTATGAATCAAGGGTAATGTGGAGCAATCCAGGGAATGGAGTAGCACCCTCCCCTACACCTTGGAGAACCCTCCCCTACACCTTGGAGAAGCTATTGAAAAGGAAGCCTTCAGGTCACCCTCGACTATGGTTGCCAACTTTACTTTTTAAATCTATTCAGATTATTTAAATCTCTAAGAGAGAAATCATTGAAATTCCAAAATATTTCATAATCTCCTGGAAACTTGCACATTATCATTGATTTTTACTCTTTTTTAAAAACTTTAATTCTTATTTGCATGGACTTTATTTCTTAGTATAATAATTTTGAAAGATGCATAAAAAGCCAAGTGAGACAAGGGGAACATAAGGTAACTTAACAAATGAATAGATTAATAAATCTATTCAAATTAGGCACTCCCCATCATACATACATACATACATGCACGCACATACATAAATAGAAAGAGAAGACACTATAAGCTAGAAAGTGTCTACTATGTCTCTAACATAGTAGTTTTCCAAATATAAATAAAGTCAAAAAGAGTCAAAAATAAGGAAGCTCCTTGATGTGAAATCAGTATGTTCACAATGTCTGGGAGGGAAGGTAAATGGAGTGTGGCCAAGATGAAAGGAAATTTCTGGGTCACACTTGCCTTCTGTTTTAGCCAGTTGAGCTAATCTATTTTTTCTTCCTCTTTTAAGGCTTTGGGTTTTGATTCAGATTGTCTCCTCTACCCTTGCAAACTTGTAGCAGCTGAAATCTTAATTTCCAACTATGACCTACCATAATTTGCTAAAGTGCATTATGCTGTATCAGAAATGGTTCCTTTTTATCAGTTTATTTAAAAAAAACTTCTTATATATATATATATATATATATATATCAGTGGCGACTCTAGCCTATTTTTGCTACTCGTGCCCCCCCGCCCTCTGTCAACTTCAGTTCCCAACCCGTGGTCTGTGGACCCAAAGTAAGTCATCATAGTTGCTATTGCGTGATTCTCCATTGTATAGCACAGATTGACAAACGTACCTTGCATGGTGTTTTTTTTGTAAACAATCAAGATACTATATAATATGTAGTCTTGTTAATACAGTAGATAAGATAATTTTTTTTTCCTTTCAAAAGTATAGAAGAAAAGAGAAGATGTTCATTACAATGACGAGAAAAATATGTTTATGAGAATAAAGAAACTGATGACAATATATACAGACAGAGCTAGTAGTTTCAATTTCGCTTAAAATAAAGATTATTTGTTGAAAATGTATTCAAATAAACAAATTTTAGTTACAGAATGTAATATATTCAACATTCATTAAAGAAATAGAGATCTGTTAGTGAAAAAACGAATTTAAACATGCCGTTTAACCAACATTTACCATAGCGATGATGATGACGTCGGGACGGCTATAATCTGCTATCCCCCCACTCTCTCTCTCGGTCCCTCTCCCTCTTCCCAAATCAGCAGTCAAAATGTGCTAAGATTTTTGAGCACAGTGTTTAGTGTTGCTCTTGCTATTGGCTACAGCCAAAAGTGGATTTCTCTAACATTACTGTTATTATAAGGGTCTAGTGCTGGGCACGGATTGCGCATGTTCAACATTATAGCCGATCTTATGGGATGTTCAATGAATCTGACGGTGGCCGGACAAAGACCATCCGTTCAAAACAGCATCGTTGTATTATTCCCAGATATATTTATGAACTTTTGGCTACTTAGTTATCGAAACTTGAATAGATACGTAATTTAATTGAGATCAGACTAAGTATGTTTGCTTGAAATTGATGGATGATTTTTAATCCATTTTGAATAACATTGACCGAGTTATTGGTCGTGCCGGGCATGAGTAGCACTAGTCCCGTCTCCGCCCCTGATATATATATATATATATATATATAAAATATTCACACACATACGTACACTAATTTTCCTTACAGTTAAACATTAGTAAATAATACTATACATTAAAAGGCTCGGTAGTTTACTTTATCTGATGTGCTGTAAGCAACCCTAGGGCTGAACCTGTACATTTGAAGATTTAAAAAATACATCTAATGTCAGCTAAAAAGAAACAAACAAAAAACTCTTCAGATTATTTTACTACAAAAATTCCTAAAATTAACCTTTATTTAAAATTATATATATATATATATATATATATATATATTATATATACACACACAGAGACAGATATGTATACACACAAACACATACGTATATACACAGAAGCACTCATGGTGCAATAGTTACTATCCTAGGAAATGGACATGGTGAATCAAATTCAAATTCTGGACAAAGCTGTTTGCATTTCACATAGCACTAATACTCTTGGGAAAGGTATGAATCCAACTTTTCTCCCTCTATGAGTAAATAGTAGGGGAGCTCTGGTATAGCAACTGGTCTAGACGGAAAACTCTAAATTCAAACTTCTTAAACACTGCTTAAAAAATGGCCTTGTGTTGCTCCCTACCTGTGTAGAGAGGTTATATATATATATATATATATATATATATATGCATACATACAAGTATAATGCCTGTCACGATTTTCTTTTAATTTATCCTTTGGGATTTCAAAAATGAAAAAAATAAAATAAATAAATAAAAAGAAAGAAAAAAAAGGGTTTCAAATTCTTAAATCCTTTTGACTAATTCACTTACTGTTCCATAAAGTCCCTTGGAAGATCCTTTCTCCACTAAACAGAAACTGCCTTTCTTCATCACTAAAACATCTTCATTATTTTTCTGTCTGTCTTGTTTACTCTGGTTCACTTGCTGTACCATGCTTTTATCAGCACCAAGTCCCATACCTTTTGGACGAATCACAGCATCTATTGTGCTTACCAACCTTTGGGTGAAGACAAACAAAACAAAAATAATTGAAATCAGTCAAATATGTTTGGTAGAATGTTTTTCAATATGGTAATACAGTTTTGAGTGATTACATATTTAGTTACTTTTTTTTAACAAAATTGTTGAAGTATTTTTAAAAAGTTTTTAATAGACATTTTAATCAAATACAAAACTGTCAAAATTTATGTATATATGTATGTAATATATTTCCACATACAATGTACAATTATCATAATGGTACTATTTATTCATACACTTATTTTCATATTCTCAAAGACTTATCATAAATTAATATACAACAATAGGACATAAAGATTTCAATAAATCTTTTTAACTGCTAAAATGAGTAAATCCTTAAAATTATACAGCCAAAAACATCACAGAAATCCAAAAAGAAATTCAAAGAGAAAGTCTTATCAATGATTGAAATAATAATATAAAATGTATAAAATCCACCTGATAGAAGAAATTCATTATAACACTTAAATTTTCAAAAGTTCTATAACAAAAAGAATCTACTGTAAATATGAATGTATAAAGTTCATTAGTTCTTAATTTTCTCTCAACTGTTATTTGGTATTGAAAAATAAAACTCATACGAAAGATTACTTTTTATTTTTCCCAATGCCATCTCCTTCTTTCCATCCCATTCCTCGGAGCATTGCTTTACCAAAATGTTCAATTGGAATTTCATCATAGACAGCATCTTCAGGCTGAAAACACAAGAAAATTACAACAAAAAACAAAACATGAGAATATATAAAAAAGAATTTTTAAAAAATCACTTAGTCTGAAGCTTATTTCATATACATATTACCATTATTATATATATATATATATATATATATATATATCTCCTAAAATAAACTATCTCACCTGCTAAAAAATATATGAAATGTTTAGTAATGAAGCCAACATGAGTTGAGAAAACAACTTATTTTGGGTTTTATTCTGCTCTATTGGTCAGAATTTGAGCACTTTCTTAATGTAAGAAAAACGTTTTCAAAATGATTTGTTTATTCACCTTATATATATATATATATATATATATAATACCAGTCATAACCAGCTGGTTATGACACAGAAGTTCTATGGAAAGATCCATGCTGGGAATATTGTGTAAGCACTTCTGAAGAAAGGTAATTCAAGTGCAGAGTGGAGTGAAGCAAGTGAATGTAGAATACTGAAAACAGATGTGCCACTGGGCCTCTAAGATACACAGACAATAGGTGAACCCATGCAGTTGATGAGTGGTACCCAAGAGACAGTAAACAACCATCTCGGAAGACCTCCATGATGATGATGAGAAAAGGAAATTGTCAAGTGATTCCAGCCAATATGAAGAAGAAGAGTGATATTAAGATCAAAAGGGTTTCTTTGTTTGATAGCATATCAACCTTCTTGAAGAAGAATAACAGTTGTATTGTTTAACCCATAGATGGGAGAATAAAAGGGTTCATACCTTTCTCTAGGGTATTAGTTTGAAAGTGAATGTAATAGCATAAATGGAGTTTGAACTCATTTACGGTGATGTTGCAGCCCAGCACATTAGCCACTATGTCATGTAGGATTCCTCCCAATTAAAATGGAAGTGCATTGTGGTATGACAAACATCTGACAAACTAGAATAAAAAAACAATGCAGTTTGCTTTTTTTATAACTAAAGAGTTCTCAAAATAATTTTACCCATAGATGGGATCATAACAGGTACTACCATTGTGTCTGGGTGGACCTGAGAGTAATTGAAATGAAGAGGTACTCTACACTTCTCAAAGCTCCAGAACTGGAGCCTCAACACTAAATACAGTTTAGTGTTATACCCAGGATACCCTCTTTGGGGAGAGGGTTTTAACCTCTGCAAAGGATACAGTAAGCATATTCTAAGCCTCACCAACTGGGTTGGTTGACTGCCTAAGTATTCACTTACTCTTTATTATATCCCCTGAGATAATGAAACAAGAAGGAACCGGGGGTGTCCTCGCGGTGTAATGGTTAAAGCGATGGTCTGCGAAATCGAAGCACGCGAGTTTGAACTCCAGTCACGCTATTACGTTCACTTTCAGGCAAATACCCTTGAGAAAGGTATGAACCCCCCTATCCTACCAGCTATGGGTTAAATAGCACCACCACTGTTCTTCTTGGAGAATGGCTTTGGCATTAAATAACCCACAAAGGTTGATATGCCATCAAACCAAACCAAAGAAGGAACCAAAAGCTTTATTTTTTTTAAATTAGTAATTATTATTGTATTCTCACAGTTCTTACCCATATTACAGGATTTAAGATGATGATTGATGTTCATGAAGTACTTTTGAGTTAAAATCTTATTCATGCCTAATGTGTATTTCATTTTCAAAACTTAATAGCACAAATATTTATCATCATAAAGAACATCAGATATAGAAGGTATTAGCTGGATAATCTAGTACAGTTTAAAATCTTACCAGACATGATTAATAATTCCTTAAGGTTTGGTTGAAATGAAGCCAAAAATGGCAGAGTCTTAACTGTATATTACAAGCAATTATATGGTTTCAAGTATGGTGACCATAGTCAAGGGTGAACCGAAGGCTCCCTTTTCATTAGCTACTACACTAAAGTGTAGGGGACTGTACTATACCTTTCCTTGGATTGCTCCACTTTACCCTTGATCTATACCTTATAATACTGGTGGCATCAAGTACCATTTTTTGAGTCTTTGGTATGACTCAACCTGGTCTCCTGGGCCATTAGTTACAGACTCACTAGTCCTGTGCTTTCATGAAGACTTATTAATATAATATTTTCTTTTATTCCTGTAATAAATTATAGATTAAAAAAAAAATTTTTTTTCAATAAAAGCTTACTACATCTGGTCGTAATGACACATCCAGTTTATCATCTGTCTCAAAACCATCAGGAACTTGATTTTGCATCAAAAGAGGAATGGCTAAATTTGTGTCTTCATTACCGCGTTCATTCCAAGCCTCATTTTGCTTGGCAGATTCTGAAAAAAAAAAAAAAAAAAAAAAAGGTTTAAATTATCCTTGGTAAAATTCAATAGGAAGTTGAGAAAGATTAATTTATTTCAATGGCATGTTACCCTATCTAGTGTCATTTTATGTTCCTATTTACATTTATTGTGTAGTTGTTTCTTAAAAGTCTTTTGCTCATAATCATATTGTATTAATTACTCCTATCTCATACAAATAATTTGCACACAGTTGTATCATTTCAAATACTAATACTAATAATTATATGGTTGCAAGTAATTACTTCTATTTGATAATATTTATTTGTTTGCATACAGATGGTTTCAGGTAACTAATAATAATCCATAGTAAACAATTATAGTTCAAGTAACTATTTAAATACAAATAATTTCCACACAGTTATATGGTATTGAGTATTCCTATCTAATACTAATTTATACACAATTATATGGTTTCAAGTAATTATTTCTATTTAATATTAATCATTTGTTTGCACAGTTATATGGCTTCAAATCACTTTTAATAATCCTTAGTAAACAATTGTAGCTTTAAGTAACTATTCTTAACACAAACAATATAACATGGCATCAATTATTCCTATCAAATATGAATAATTTTCAAACAGATCTATTTGACCCATAGATGAAACTCTGACAATTACTACCACCGGGTATGAGTGAACCTGGAAGTAATGGTAATGAAAAGATATTTCACTCTTCCCAGATTTCCAGAAGTGGAACCTTACCATCAGATGAAATAATGGTGTCATACCCAGGACTCCTTATTTGGAAGGGGAGTCTTACCCCTCTGCAGGGGATACAATCAGTGTATCCTAAGCTAACAAGGCATTTGTTTCATTTGTGTTGTGCTTCCTGAAAGATCCAACTCATAACAATTTCATTGGTAAAAAATATTTTAGAAAGAACATAAAATGACAGAAAAAGAGAAAGTTTATTAGATTTCACTGCTGGAGAGGAAATGGTGGAGGAGCCATTACACATAAATCATGTTGATTGGTTTTATGGTATGTCAGCCCTTGTTGGGTTATTTTATGACAAAGTTTTTTTGCCACAAACAATTATAGCTTAAGTTATTATTATACAAATAATTTGCACAAAATTCCAAGCATTCTTATTTAACTTTAATAATTTTCAAAAAGACCTTTTGACTCATACATAGGTCTCTAACAAGTACTACCACTACAAGTCTGAATTTAGATTATATTTCTTTAGCATACACAAGAGTATGCTTTCTTTTTTTTTTTTTTACAAACAATTGTGAGGTTTAAACTTTGACAATTTCTTTTCCATAGGGGATATTGATAAACAACAATATACCTTGGTGGTAAAAAGAAAAACAAGTAATAAAAAAAATTTCATGGGGCACATAATATTAATACTAAAAGAGTCATAAAAAGAAAAAAAACCAACATCAAAACTTGATGCTTTAACTCAGAGACTATACAACACTTTGAAGGGCTTTGAGGGAATTGTCAGTTATTCACCATGTGAGCAGTTTCAGAGATTCAAGAATAAAATTGCAAATTCACACATGGCTCCCCAGTAGTTTTCATGAAGCACCACCTTCCCTCAAATTTTCTCATTGGCTTAGGCTAAAGAATGATGACAAGAAACCATCAAGGAAAAGAGTATTGATTTAGCCTATGTGAACCATAAATACAATTTATAAGTACGTACCCATTTACGATTTAAAAAACAAAAAAAAATGTGCTGAGATGCCGACTCAAGACTGTAACAGTGACAGGCAAGTGATTAATAAGGGAGATTACTTTTATACTTTTTTTTAGTTTAATTTACATATGTACCATATTTTCCTTTTGTTTTCTTTTTATTTTCTATCATTCTTCCCTTATTTCTGTCTTTCTTGCTTTTTTTCTAGAGTTTAATATAGTATTCTGAAATAAATCATTGTTGATTTCTTTTTCTACTTCAAAATTTGTTCAATTAATAACCACACATACCAAGCTAAAATAAATTAAAAATAACCTTAAAATAATAAAAAAGTAAAAATTGAAGATTTATTTACTTTCGTGAAATATGAAGGTTGCTCAAAAAAGTTCTAAGCCCTTGCCTAGACAGAAGAGCATAGCTGAACATTTTGGTTGTGGCAACACACTAGCAGTTCTTATAAAAAAAAAAGTGGTAAAGTGCTGCCACAACAATGTTTTCAGCTATGCTCTTTTTTTCTAGACAAAGGCTTAGAACTTTTTGAAAGACCCTCATGAGTAAGTAAATATATTCATCTTATTCTGTGAAAAAATTAGTTAAATATTTAGGTGGTTGTTCAATTTACAATAAGGTTAAAGTTGTCAGTTTATGAGAAGGTCATAACTAATAACATGATTGGAGAATAATTATAAAAGTTACCAGCAAAAGAATCAATTATTAAAATAAAGAAAAAAACCTTATTTAAAAAAAAAGTGAAGATGAACAAAACATAGTTATAAGCTTTTAATCATTTTTTTCTAATAACCTCTCTTCTTTCTCTTTCTTTTTTTTTAATAATCAATTTTTAAAACAAAAAATGCAAATTAACCAACACTAATAGAAAAAATTTACTTTTGTCAATTTATTTAGCAGGCTATTTAGAATCTTGTTTGAAGCAGCAAGAAACAGTGGTTTTGGGTAACAGAATTTTATAAAAAAATTTGGGTGTAAACCAAAGGTCCCCAAATGTTTTAGCCCAAGGATCACAAAGCCCATGACCATAATCTTAAAAGGACAAAAAAAAAACCCAGCTAAATTTACAAGATAACAATCATAATTTATCAATGAGACATCTAATTGCAATCACAAAAGGATGTAGTAATATGGTTAAATGAAGAAGTTGACAGAAGGAACACATCAAACTGGTGATGATTTGACTGTTACATATGCAGCATACTCTTGACATGTTTCATTTTGGAAACTGCAGTATATAGTGCCAAATATGCTCACAACTTGCTGGGGTGTGGGTGATAAGGTTGAGGAATTATCCAGATGGAAGCACATGGTTCATATAGAAATCAAGGATCTGGCAAGAAAGAAACTTGGACTTTAAATTTTCTGAACACTGAAAATTAATAAGTTCCATCTGCAATTGTAATGATACTTCTTCATAGTCAACATCAAAAGGTGATTAGAAAATTTCAAAAGTTGAATGTACAGTTGCATGGATGGGCCTTGAGGGACACAGATTGGGGACTCCTGGTGTAAACAGACAGATTGCAACAGCAAGTATATTTTGTGTATGTGTGTGCATATACATATATCTTTTTTATACGTATTTACCTAACTACTCCGCATAAGTAGGATGTAACAAAAGGTCAATTTCTAAGCAGAGTTTACCAGGTTTGAATTCAGAGTTTTTCTTCTAGACTGATTGCTATCCTAAAGTTGAAGAGCCCAGTCTGCCCTATTATTGGTATAATTACCAATAATAGGGTAGATTGGACTCTTAAACTTTAACATACTGGAGAGAGAATAGTTGGATGCCTACCATTCCCAAGGGTATTAGCATTAAGTCAAATGCAAACAATCTTGTCCAGGATTTGAACTCAGTCTGCCATGTTCATTTCCTATGATGATAAACATTATATATATATATTATATATATATATATATATATATATATATTCAATATAAGTAGATATTCACTATTTCTATTTCACACACTAAATTATAGAAATTTTGGCATGCTTATTTCCTATACAAGATTTTTAGTGGTAAATTTTTACCCTATAACCCATTGGATTTTAACGAAAACTAAAAATCAGATTCTACTTTTTTGGGGCGAATACATGTAAACAGCCTGAAAAAAAAAAAAAAAAAGAAAAAAAAGTGGGAGATTATTTTACGTTAAATATTTATAACAAAGTGAGCCCCACACCCCACTTCTAAAATATTGGGGTTTTCTTAAAAATTTCTTCTTTGCAGATATTTTTTCAGGCTGTTTACATGTATTTGCCAAGAAAAAGTAGAATCTGATTTTTAGTTTTTGCTAAATCCGATGCGTTAAAGGGTAAAAATTCATCTTTTTAGTAATTGCTGTATCACCTAATATAACAATTAGAGAGAATCCAAGTTTTGATGTAATAGATTAAGAACTATTAATGATATCATGGGTTACATAAAGAACATATTTATAATAATGATAAAATTAAAGACCTACCTGCCACAATTTCTTGAGCTGCCAAAGACTCTAAAGAATCTGGAGGCAGTTCTGTTTTGTTTTCAGCTGTTTTTTTTAATTTATCATCAATTTGTTTTTTCCACAAATTCTTCTTGATGAGTGGAATGATATATTCTTTCGGTCCATCCAAGTCACCTTTTGAACTGCAAACAAGAACAAAATTCAGGAAGAATTTAAAAGTTGCTACTAGAAATATAAGGAGGATTTTATTGTATTTTTCTTGAAAAATCATTTAAAATGATTTTACAATTTAAGTATATAATCCTTTAAAAATATCAGTGGTTGACTGAAGTCTTTATGTTATGAAATCCTTTTCTATTATAATTCAATTCATTTGGGCCATTCATTGATTTTATGACATCACTTCAACTACTGTACTCCTGCCTCTTTTTTTGTAAGTGAATTTCTATAACAAAGCATTGTTATACATTGATTTATTAGGATCTTTGTCTTTATGATAACATTTTATACTTTGAAGACGACGACGAGGAGGATGTGAAAGTCATTATCACTGAAACATTCTGATATTAAAAAAAAAAATTAAAACAGATTATTAAATTTGCATGAGATTTTTGCAATAACAGCAGAAAAATTATGACTTTAATTTTGAAAGGGTGTGGCAATATTTTGTTGCATGCTTGCTCAGTTTTACTAGCTAGCCAATGTCACTCCCTCCACAATGTGATTGCTTTGAAAAAAAAAAGAAAAAAAAAAAGAAGATTTATTGATCACTGGGTTCTGGTTGAAACTGTCACGGGTCAGCTTAATATAAAAAAAAAAATAAATAAAAAGAAAGAGGCAAAAATGTATTCCAGTTTGTCATTTTTTTTATTTACTCTTTGGGGGTGCATGAGACATGAGTGCTGATCACTTCCTATCATTCTAACAGTCAGCTAACTCTATGGTGAGTTGAGTAGGACTCCAGTTCAATGGTCAACCCAATTGTCATTGCCCTATGCTGTCACTCATCTGCTTATCTCCTAATTGCTTCCTCAAATATATGAGGATCTGGCTTCTGGGAACCTCCACACCTCTCACATAGATGAAGCTAAAGTACTTTTAAAAAAATGACACTCTTCTCTACTGACTTCTGATTTTACTCGCATCAAAATATTACATTTATTATGGACATTAAAAAAAATTGATCTTTTTATCACCATTGAAAAATCCTTCTCAATTTTGCTTTGTTTTTTTTTTTGTTCAATGACATTAACCTTTGTGGGTTATTTAATATCAAAGCCATCCTTGTAAAAGAACAGCAGTGATACTATTTAACTCATAGCTTGGGGAATAAGGAGGTTCATGCCTTTCTTAAGGAAATTAGTCTGAAAGTAAACATAATAGCATAACCGGAATTTCAAACTTGCTTATTTCAAGGCTATAGTCTGGCACTTTAGTCACTATACCATGGGGACTCTTCCTTTCTATTTCATCATCTATTAAAATCTCCAGACCTCCTAATTTGTTTAGCTATCCTTTTGATACTACTATACCCAAACATTCATATACATACATATATACTACCTATTAAGAATCTTTGAAATCTATATAGTGTAAAATGTACAAAAGTAAGGAATAATTATTTGAAATTGAGTCAATGCCTACAGTAGTGCAACAAAGTGATTTCAACCTTCATTGGGTGCTCTACAAAACCCTTGAGCTAGACTAAACTAAGTTGATTGATTGATTTTGACATGTTAACCTGTCGAGCATTATTTTATGCCAAGAGGTTAGGGATTTGCATTCATTATATGTTTATATTTATATTTTTTAGGAGGTGCCCATGGTGTAATGGTTATCGTCGCAGGAATTGGACACGGCGACACGAGTTCAAATCCTGGACTGATTGCATTTCACATAGCACTAATACCCTTGGGAAAGGTATGAATCCAATTATTCTCCCTCCAGCTATGGGTAAATAGTAGGGCAGACTAGGTTCTTCAGCCTTGGTGAAGCAACTAGTCTAGGAGAAGGAAAAACTCTGAATTCAAACCTGTTAGACTCCGCTTAAAAAATTGACCTTGTGTCATATCCTGCCCGAGCAGAGGGGTTGGATAAATATGATATTTATATTTTTCCTGTAGTTGTTTAAGAGTTTTTTGCAGTTATGATATCAAGTAGTCCTATCTAATATAAATAATTTGCACACAATTATAAGGTTTCAAGTAATTATTTCTATTAATAGTCATTTGTTAGCACACAGTTGTACAGTTTCAAATAACTAATAATAATCCTGAGTGAACAATTATAGCTTCAAGTAACTATTCAAAATACAAATAATTTACAGTAATATAACATTAAATATTCCAATCAAATACAAATAATTTTTAAACAGATCTGTTTGATCCATAGATAAGACTCTAACATTTATTACTGCTCCAAGTCAGTGGATCTGGGAGTAATGACAATGAAGGGGTATTCCACACTCAACAGATCCCCAGAATATCTCACCATTAGGTGCAGTTTAGTCTAATACACAGGATACCCCTTTTAAGTGAGAGTTTTACCCTTCTGCAGGGAATACAGTCAGTATATTCTAAGCTGTACTAACATGGCAATGAATTGAGTTACATAAATAACCTTCAGTTCCAAGAAATGTAACAATGGTTTGCATGCTAGTCTTGTAGGTTGATTTAAGGGAATTTCTTCATCACTCTGAAAATCTATGCTTTTTGGTTGGTTCGGTTTTATAGAATATCAATTATTATAGGTTATTTAATGCCATATTCTCTTCATACATATATATTAAATATATAAACAGTAAATATATTTTGTTCATAACATTTTAAAATGAGCCTGAGGTTTTTTTTTTTCACACAGTCAAATGGTTTCAAGAATTTAATCTAACACAATCCTATTTACGATTAATCATTTCTTTGCACATAGTGAAGTAGTTGCAAGTACTGCTATTTAACACTAATTATTCAATTCAATATTACTCATTCATTTGGTATACAGTTAAAGGGTTCCAAGTATTGCAAACAAATCCATTAAACATCAGTTTACAAACAGTTCTATTTCAAACAATTCAAATTAGCATAAATCATTTGTTTGAATTCAGTTTAAATATCAGATATTTGACCCATAGATGCTATCACTCGAGGTCAGAGTGGACCTGGGAGCATTGGTGATGAAGGGGTACTCTGTATTCCCCAAAGCTCCAGGACTGAAGCCTCATCATCAGATGGTTTGATGTCATAATCAGGACACTCAATAGAGGAGTCCTCCTCCTCTGCAGAGATGCAGTTGGTGTATTCTACAGCTACAGCCGGCTGGGCTCTATGCTTTATGTCAAAAAAGACTAAACTAAATAAAACCACTGCCTTGCTAGAGACTTTTTTCCTAGGTTGGCTGTGTTTTCTATGTGATGACATTGGTTACCTTTTTCTGTTAGAAAATATAAACAAATGTTATTTTTTCAGTGACATGCATAGTTTATAAAACTTATGCCAAATTGGACAAACAATTACATCAATAAAGAAAAAGAATATAGATATCAAACAAGATAAATTATTAACCAAGCCACTCGCACACACACACAAACCAAGAAAGTAGGTTTAACATAGGGCTTATTGATTGATTGATTGATTTTAACAGTATGTCAATCCATCTTGGGTAATTTTATGCCTAGAGGTTATGGAATCACATTCATTCCTATTTACATTTTTTGTGTAGTTGTTTCTAAAGGTTTTTTTGCACATGATTATGTTTTTCTTTATCATACAAATAATTTGTAAACAGTTGTATAGTTTGAGGTATTTCCAACACTAATAATTTGTAAGTAAATATGTAGTTTCAAATAACTAATAATAATGATAAAAATCCTTAGTAAACAATTATAACTTCAAATAACTATTCTTACTACAAAGAATTTATAGTTATATGATATCAAGTATTCTATCAAAACAGTAGTCAGTATTTTTCAGAATGATATGCATTGTTCAAAATTGAATAGTCTTGTTTTTTGTTTAATGGCATACCAACTCCTTATACCAATATTTGATTGTAATCATAATTAAATTTTCCATGTTCCACAGCAATTCTTTTTGTCTATAATCATTTGCAGTGGTAGGGTTTGATATTTTTTATACCAAGAGGTGAGGAGATTGCATACATTATACATTGTTTATATTTTTTGTGCAGTTATTTCTAAAGTTTTTTGCACACAGTGATATATCAAGTAATACAAATAATTTGTACACAGTTGTATGGTTTCAAGTATTCCAATCTAATACTAATTTATACATAATTATATGATTTCAAGTAACTTTTTCTATTTAATAATAGTCATTTGTTTGCACAAAGTTATATCGTTTCAAGTAATAATCCTTGGAAAACAATTCTAACTTCAAGCAACTATTTTTAATATAATGGCTTCGAGCTGACGAAGAAAAGGAGCAGAAGGTACCCTGCAAAAACAATTACCGACGCCGACTACGCCGATGACATAGCGATACTGGCAAATACACCCGACCAAGCCGAAACACTACTGCATAGTTTGGAATGAGCAGCCGCAGGCATAGGCCTCTGTGTTAATGCACACAAAACGGAATATATGTGCTATAATCAAACGGGGGACATCTCCACTCTAGACGGAACCCCTCTTAAACTAGTAGACAGATTCACTTACCTAGGAAGCAGCATCACATCAACCGAAAAGGACATCGACACGAGGTTAACGAAAGCATGGACAGCTATCAATAGGCTATTGATTATATGGAAATCAGACCAAACCGATAAAATGAAACGCAGTTTCTTCCAGGCAGCGGTCACATCGATACTGCTATATGAGTGCACTACATAGACTCTAACAAAACGGCTGGAGAAGAAGCTAGACGGCAATTACACAAGAATGCTGCGAGCAATCTTGAACAAGTCCTGGTGGCAACACCCCACAAGACACCAACTGTACGGCCACCTGCCTCCTATCACGAAAACTATTCAAGTTAGACGAACCAGACATGCAGGACACTGCTGGAGAAGCAGGGACGAACTCATAAGAGATGTACTCTTATGGACCCCCCACACATGGCTGTGCAAAAGCAGGACAACCAGCACGAACATACATTCAGCTGCTATGTGAGGATGTTGTCCTGAAGACCTGCCTAGGGCGATGAACGATAGGGAGGAGTGGCGAGAGAGGGTCAGGGATATCCATGCTACCAGCATGACATGATGATGATGATGACTAATAATTTTAAAACAGATCTATTTGACCGAGAGATGAGATCCTAATAGATATTACCACTCCACACCAGAGTGAACTTGGGAGTAATGACAATGAAGAAGTACATCACACTCCTTAGAACTCTAGAACTGGAACCTCAACATTAGACGCGGTTTAGTATCATACTCAGGACAAAAAAAAATAGCCCATCTCTGTTGGAATTTACCTTTTGGGGAACCTCAAACCTTAAAGTATTCTTGACCTCACAACCCTTCAATTGAGGTAGGTTCTGCCTGAGTGAGAAGGCCTCTTTGAAGTTGGGGCAGATTAGTCCAAGTCTTAGATAAGTATAGATTTACCCAACACCTCTGCCATAAGCAGGATGTGACACTAAGTCAATGGGGTACAACAGGATTGAATTCAGAGTTTTCCTTCTCCTAGACCAGTCGCCATATCAAAGTTAAAGAGCCAAGTTTGCCCTACTATTTAAATAAATAAAGTAAATGTAGAAAACTGATAGTAGCAGGTAATTTTGTTATACGTAATGTTTTCACCAATATTGAATTATCTCTCTTTTTTATACCCTACTTCATATAAAAAGAAATAGTCACAAAATTTCTCTAACAGTTTCGTAATTACATTTTATAAAAGTGATTGCAGTTTATTTAAAAATTTGGATCATTGTAGAAGAGCCCACAAAAAAATACCCACGCCATCCAAAAAATCGGGGTTTTAACAAAAAAACAACAAACGTTTTATTAGTTATTGGAAAGGATGAAATTCATTTATGTATTTGCATAAAAAGATCATATTCTGCGATGTTTTTATTCTGCATCTTATACAGATGCCAGAAAGATTGAATGGTTTGAATGTGGATCCCACATCCTGGTTCGACAAAATAGGTCGTATGGTTTACAGTTTGGTGAGTGTAATCCATTCCCACCATAACCCTAAACCCTAACAAATCGATGACGCGTGGCTTGACTTACCTTAAGAAAAATAACTACATCTCCATCAATCTGAAGACGTTGAGAGGTGCATTTCATGACCGTTACGACAAAAGTGTTGATTGTGAATAATTCCATGGGTTTGTAAAAAGCGAATTACTGACTCCCTGTTATAAACACAACTTGAAAGCGTAAAGAGATTAATCCATAACAAAAACGTCCGAAATAAATCTAATGAAGAGTGAAGATGTGGTTGACCCATTTACCGACAGGTGGGGCTGTTCTTTTTTAAAAACTCATTTTTCCATGAGTGGTGGGGTTCTTCAACAAAAGATCCAAAACTCTTATATCTTGCAGAAAAGTGATAGTATTTGTCATTTTCCTTTTTATGCAGCGCTAGTTATATATGGGAGATAATTCATTATGAGTAAACATTGACTCCGCGTCAAATATTATGCCCCATTTACTTGAAATAATTTTTCAAACATTATATTTCATTAAAAAAAATATAATCTGAATAATTATTATAGATGGTTTGGGAGGATCTTAATCTGTTCCTAAAATAAGGGAGCTTACTTCCACTTGGTTAGTTACAAAATTGTGATAGCAAAAGTTACAGCAGATAATAATCTCACACACACAAAACTGCCTTTAATTTATTTTTTTTTTTTGTAGTTTAAAATATGTAACAAAATTTACAGCAAAAAAAATAATTTAAATAGAATAAATATAATAGGTGTACGTTCGTAAAAGTTTTCGATGAAAACTGTTTTACTTAATTTTCTAAGAGAAATCTTTTACACGCGAATTTGGAATTCAGCAAGAGGGTGTAGCCTCCTATTTACATGTTTCGAAAGATCTCACGCTTTCTTAAAACAGCATTTTCCGAGCATTTTTCTCTTAGAGTGTGTTTTCTCTCTCAGGGAACCTGAGATCCAGCAAAAAGAAAAACAAAACATTAACGAACAAACCTGTGTACTTTTTTATCTTCCAAGGCTGACACAAAATCCAGTTCTTCATTATTGGGTTCCTTGTTCTCAGAAATTGCCGATGGTGTCTGCAGTTTTTTCGCTGAATTTGTTTTGGAGAAAACCAGAGAGAAACCTCCGCTCTTCTTCATATTGTTGCCTGGCACTGTCGGCTCCATTTTGAAATCTCCTTTCGCAGAAAAGAGTACTTCCGGTTTTTTCATATACATTGATTATCTGTCCCTGAATATGACTCGTCACAAGGACATTTCTTATAATAATGAATTTAATCTTACTGAATATCTTAAACATATTACTTTGTGGGCACCTCTGGTGGTGTAACGGTTAGCAAGCTAGACTAGCAGACCTACACGAGTGAGTTCGAGTCTCATTGGGCGCCCCATTCATTCGGCCTTGTGCCACATTAAAGCAAAGTGCTTTGTAAATTACATAAGCATATTACTTTGTGCTACGCTAAACTAAGCTTTGCAGAGACCTATGAAAAAGTCTATTGATAGAAAAATTTAATTATTATTTTATGAGTATTAAAATGGTACTTGTCTAGAATAGCCTGCTCAGGAAAAATGACACACAGAAAGTCATTCAAAATTGGCTATTGTACATTACTGTACACCAAGCTCATCTGTATAGTCCTACATCTAATTTTCAGAATTTCTCTTTGCTTTTTGATGTTGCCTGTGAAGAAGAAGTAGTATCATTATAACTGCTTATGGAACTCATTAATCTTCAATGTTTAGAAGATTTTAAGTCCAAGTTTCTTGCTTGCTACATCCTCGATTTCAATAAGAACCATGTGCTTCCATCTCTACAATTTCTCAACCTTATCCTTCACACCCAGTAAGTAGTGAGCATGTTTGCTAACTACATACTGCTGTAAACAGTTGTTCTCTGAAGTGAAACATGTCAAGAGTATGCTGCATTCCTTCTGTCAACCTCTTCATTTAACCCTGATATTACATCTTCTTGTGATTGCAAACAACATTCGATGTCTCATTAATAAATTTTGATTGTTACCTTGTAAATTTATTTGTTCTTTCTGTCCTTTTAAGATCATGGTCCTGGACCCTCCAGAGTTAAGCTTTGTTGTTCTTAGGCTGGAAAATTTCCTCAGCAATTCTGAACAAATGCCATTACCATTAAAATTTGATTAGAACACTTAAAGTAGCTTTTTAAAGTTAAAACAAAGAAAAACCTCATAAATATGCTATTCTTAACAAGCTAGAACAGCAATCTATTTCTATTGTAATGGGTACTTCACACTTTTGACTAAGCTTAGTTTGTGAATTTCAATATAAACGAATTGTTTGTTGAATCAATAGAGAGATGAATTTATCCTAGCGGAATGGCTACTCAAACCTAAAAATTCCCAATAGAATTCCAGACTCCTTAACAAAGAAAGGAGTACCATCATTTAAAACCCTAGGAGTCCAAAGAGTCTTCTATTTAATGTATTCACATTCTTAAATTTTCTTTTTCAGAAAATACATGATATTCATCTGAAAGGAAAAGAAAAAAGGGGAAGAATTGTTACTCCACTAGAATTGCACCCCTTGGATGCTCTCTGGTAGTGAGGTAGATTCTTACCCAGAGTTTGAACGGTAGCTGTATTGTTATCACTATGCAGTGAACAAGGTGGTCTAATAAATTCCTTCTCCCATAATACCTCTTGTTGGAGTTTCTTTATTCTAATTTACAAACTTAATACAACACAAGGCTAATAATATAAAATTTCCAAGTTGGCCTCTGTTCAATATCAAGTTTGCATTTCTCCATTCTCTCTCTCAAGAGCAGGATGTGACATAGGGTCAATTTTTAAGCAGATTACCGGTGGTTTGATTCAGATTTTTCTTCTAGATTG
Source organism: Sepioteuthis lessoniana (assembly GCA_963585895.1). Classification (NCBI taxonomy): domain Eukaryota; kingdom Metazoa; phylum Mollusca; class Cephalopoda; order Myopsida; family Loliginidae; genus Sepioteuthis; species Sepioteuthis lessoniana. The sequence continues at coordinate 29,866 of CAUZXS010004477.1, forward strand.
GTGTCTGCAATGTTTTCTCTTTCTTCAAACTATCTCAACATTTAGCTCATCTCTTTGCATTCTTCTGTTGCTGCTATCTGCATCGCTCTCATCACTATGTTGTTCTTTGGTTGGTCACTGTCTTCTGTCATCACCTCCAATTATTTTATGTTCCTCTTTGCAGTGATTAGGAATAATACAGACCACATTTGCATGTGCACATATTTATTTCTTGATGACTTTCATCTAACTTCACTCATTGTATAGGGGTCACCGCATAGAATTTAATCTGCTCACTTAAGCGTTTTTTTATGTTGACTAAAGTCATATCTATCTTTAAACCTTCTAGGATCATCAGATCATGTAACTTTCTCATCCAAAGAAAGCCAAGCTCTCAAATGCTCTTGAGGACATCACATGAAAATTACACTTATTTGACCTGACAGTTTTCTCAACCATTTTAAACTTATCTATACTACACATCAATAATAGATTCTGTCAATCTATCTTTTAACAATGAGACTAAAAACCAGTTTGTCCAACTATTTATACATATTTATTATTTTTCAATCAAAAATTTTGAAATTGACACATCAGCTAGAGAGAAAATCTTAAAAAAAGAAAGTTCCATAGTCTTTAATCAAACATGTATAAATGTTATATAACATTTGACATGGATTTTCGGTTTGTTCCTAGTGACCCTGTGTACTTTGATCAGCTGTCACATTGTGATTAGTAAATAGGGGATGGCAGCGTGTCAGGGCAGTCAGGTCTAACAGGTGCGTAACCGGAAGGAGATCACGTGATAATCACGCAGTCAGATTTAGACAGAGGCAGAGAATTGAGAATCGAGTCAGGGAGATGCAGCCGATCAGAGGCATTAGGTTGTCTCTGATGATACGGCTTGCAAGGGGGTGCAAACGTTGGCATCCCCTGGCTCCCGGAAGAAGATATGGGACAAGAAGAATTCCCCTTTCTGAGTATATGTCTCTCCATCTATCTCTCAACTAACAACTGTGGGCCCTTTTTGAGAATGAGAGATATATTTTTATAAAGAAGTGTTTCATTCGTTCATTAAATTTCATAGATCATGTTTGACTGTTATGCAACATAAACAATAACTTGTTGACACAATATACACTATATATATATATATTTCTACAAATAGTAGATTTATCCATAAAATAATTTTTTTTCTCCCATATTTTTTCAGAGGATGATCACAGGAAGACAAACTAATAGAATATACATTCAGTAAACAATGGGGGAAGGAAGAAACACAGGAGAAAAAAGAATTCTTTTAAGGATGAATCCACTAAAAAATTATTTATATATATATATATATATATTGCTATACACCATACATTGTCTTTAGTTTTTAAAAAAGAGTGCTGTAGGATTTTTTCCCATTAACTTTGTTCAGTGAATGGAGTACTCAGTAAAAATTGAATTCACTAACAATGATTTGCTAACCTTGCTTGCAAATCACAATACTATGCAAGGTGCCCAAAATTTTACTTAGCTTTGTATAGTCTAGCACACAGATCACAGATTTGTCATAAGAAATGGAGATTACATCTCTTATCTGCAGAAAAGTTCTGCTATTTGGTGCTAGGTGACACAAAAGGTCATTACCTCACAAGTCTGCCAAATAGTTCTGTTAATGGCCATTAGATGGTGGGACTAACATAATATATAACATGAATGGGATAAAGTCAGATTACTTTTTAACCTTCATCAATGCTTTGAAATAGACCTGATGCCTCTGCCTTGAACTACCTCATACTGTATTGCACACAGTAACATTTTATAAAAATGTAAGTCTTCATTCAAAACTTCTCTCTTATACAAACATGTATTAAGGATTCTACAATTTATACTCAAGACTCCATCATATTTGGGAAATTTCTCCAAATATACTCTTTATGTACCTTTTTTTAGCATTTCATGTTATTCTTATATCCATTCTATTAAGTTTGTTCAGGTAATAAAGATGTAGTTGTTAATTCATCTTTGTTCTTGAATTCATTCTGCATGATAAAATACAAAACCACACATTTCTTCAGCTACAAACAGCCCAGATTATTTGTTCTTACTCATTTAATGTTACCAGTTGTTAGGGTATCCAAATACAACAAACATACAAAGATAACCTTCAGTCATTTGATAGTCTTCACTACAGCATTAAGTGGTCACCCATCTAAGTAATGAGTTAGTTATTGATACTTAAATTTTATCTTATAGTAGGAACTTGGGCTCTAAGTATGACTTGATTATCAGTCTAACACGCATGTAATGTTTGAATGACTTCCAGCTTGAATTTATGCTGGCAAGCATTAATTTGATTGGATGAAAAATAAATTCATTCTGATTGGTTGAAAAATAATAATTAAGAATTTAATTTAATACTAAATTCATGTTCTGGGTTGCCTCTTATGGCATAATAGTAAGTTCATTTCTCATTATATGTTCCATATTTTTGGCCATATGGTAAATAAAGCTTAGTACTTATCTCACTCTATACCATTAGCAGGATGCAATAAAAGGTCATTTTTTTAAGCAGAGTAAAGCTAGTTTTGTTATATAATAGATTAGAGAAATCTACTATTGACATGAAGTGTAGGTTAGTTTGAATGTTTTAACCATTAGAATGTCATGTGGTGTGGAAAAGACAGTTGGATTAGAGTGATGTGTGCCTACCTCAAGATCAAATGAAAGCTTGGCTCTAATTGGATGCAAGTAATCACACAATCCCAGAAAGATTCGAAGTAAGATAGAAATGTTAGTTGGTGAGAAGTGCTTAAATGGAGTATTTGGTTGTTCCACTTATGCTCCCAAATTCCCCATAACATCATGATAGGTCATGAAGAAGTGTCATAAGAAATAAAATAAGATGTGCATACATAAAAATGGTATCTGGGTTGTTTGTCATTCCAGCAACAAAGAACTGAGAATTTTGGGGTAGCAGCAACAAACAGACAGAATGACACAAAGGCAACAAATAAGACCAAAAAGGCTGATAACAGAAAGACAAGACAAAACAACACAACATGACAAAAGAACAAGTGAGGAGCTGGGCGCTAGACAATTGATAAAATGTAAACCTACAAATATATACTCAGAACAAGTATGCAAAAGTTTGAATTTAGAGTTTTCCTTCTTCAAGACTTGTTATGCAGAAATGTTAAAGAAGCTGCTTGCTGAAACTATTTCAACCATAGCTAATGGAAAAGAGGAAATGGATTCATGCCTTTCCTAAAAGCACTAGCTCAAAGTGTAACACAAACACATTTGAACTTGGCTTACTTAGTTCCTTTCCTACAAACAAAATTGTTAAAGCCACACAGCACCACAATCGATGATGAAACTCAGGGTGCAGAACAAGGGAGATAATTCTTCATTCTAAAAGTAAAAAAAATACAAAAACTTTTTTTCAGTCATTTATTTATTATAAAAACATTTGCTAAGAAATAGAAAAGCATCAAATTTTTTATTGATTTTAGTTGAGATATTTCATATAAAACTACAAAAATATATACAAGTTATGAAATAGATATTTTGTGTCCAAACTTCTCTCTCTCTCTCTATATATATATATATATATACACACACACACACACTCACATGTATTTATACATACATATATGCACACACACGTGCATGTGTGTATGTGTATGTATATATACATATATGTCTTAATTGGACTTTTGTTTCTAAAGTTCCATGTTTTAAAAAGGTAGAGAAATTTACTGGGGTGTTTATTATATATTCATTATTTTAAGTCTGCTTAAAAAATGTAGGCTTTTTCTACTTCGTACGTCTTTGCACTATCTGATTGTTGACGACTCAATCTGCCGTTGCTCCTAGAGAAGAATTTTTGGGAGGAATGGTTACCACAAATTTTTCTACAAACTACAATTTTAGATTTGAGTCTGACAATCTTGGAAAGAAAGAATGACATTTTGAAATATGAAGTAAGAATGTTTGTTCCCTTATCATTCAACACATTTATTCCTGCCTGTTTTCCATTGGTCAAAGCACCTCTAAAGCCACTCTTCTGATAAGGGTGTGAAGCCAAGTTGTTATATGTGAAATGCAAACAGTTTCATCCAAGATTTGAACTTGAGTTGCTGTGTTCATTTCTTATGATGGTAACCATTACACCAAGGTGTAATGTAATTTTAGTAATAAAGAGTTTGGTTGGGCTTCTTTGTTTAATGGCATGAAACCATTTAACAGTGTGCAAACAAATGATTAATATTAAATAGAATTATTAGTGTTAGATAGTTATACTTTAAACAATTTAACTGTGTGCAAACAAATGAGGTCTTGCTTGTTTAAAATGTTACCTACAAAATATTTGTTTATAAATTATATAATATATATGTAAAAACATGATTTAGTATTAAATAACCTACAAGGGTTGACATGACATAAAACCTAACCAGCTAACCAACCAACCTTTTGCTTCTTTGAATGGCTCTTAAGCAATTCTATTTTGTCTGGATTCTAAACGAGTACCTTTTTATTTCAATGAAAAAAATACCAAAGCCATCTCTATAGAAGAACAGTGATACTATTTAACCTATAACTGGATGTGATAAGAAGTTTCATGCCTCTCTCAAAGCTAAAAAAAGTAAAGTTGGTGTCCATAGTTGAGAGCGACCCAAAGGCTGAGGTGTAGAGGAGGGTTCTACTCCTTTCCCTTGATTGCTTTACCCTTGATACGTACCTCATAATGCTGAGTGTTAAGCAAGGATTCATCAAGTACCATTTTTTGAGGTATGAATAGACCTGGGATTGAACCCAGGTCTTCTGGACCATTGGTGAACACTAACCACTAGGCCAATGGGCCGGTATAAAATAAACAATAAACACGTCTGGAGCTCAAACATGCTTACTACTATGTTGCAGTCTAACACATTAGCCTCTATGTCATTGAGATGGGCCTCCCCTTGACCCAGTAAAATATAGATATCCTTGAACTCTGAAAAATGTTAAGCTATAAATATCACATCAACAGAATTAAACTTCTTCCCACTACTCATCTGTATACTTCTTATCATATGTATAATGTTAATCCACTAGGTATAACACTAAATGGCATCTGGTGGTGAGGGTCCATTTCTGGAGTACTAAGCAGTGTTGAGTCACCTGGTCTGATCTGGAGTGGTAGTGCCTGTTAGAGTCTGATCTATGGGCCAAATAAATCTGTTTAAGATAAAGTTTGAAATGAGTTGGAACAATATTAATACACTGGCTCTTAAAACATTGATATTGCAACTAAGTATAAAGTGTTTACTTATTTAAAATTATTGTGAATCTTTTTAATACAATGAATCTTAAAACAGTGATATTATAACTAATTATGATGTGATAACCTGTTTGAATAAACCGTCTCATTGGCCTAGTGGGTAGAGTGTTCGCCAATGGCCCAGGAGACCAGGGTTCAGTCCTAGGTCGTGTCATATCAAAGACTTAAAAAATGGTACTTGAAACCTCCTTGCTTTAACACTCAGCATTATAAGGTATGTATCAAGGGTAAAGTGAAGCAATCCAGGGGAAGGAGTAGTGCCCTCCCCTACACCCCGGTGTAGTAGCTATTGAAAAGGGAGCCTTCGGGTCGCTCTTGACTACACTGCCAACTTTACTTTACTACCTGTTTAAAATGATTGTGAAGAAAAAAAAAGGACTGACTTTAGCATTAAATAACCCAACAAGTATTGATATGCTGTAAAACAAACCAACCACAAATAAATGTGAACTTTTGCTCCTTCAGTCTTTTCTAAATCAAAGCAACATCATCATAATGGATTGCTATCATAATGGTAACTCAATAAGCTTATGGGTATCTAGTAAATATTAAAAGTATAATAATCTAATGTAAATAGCAAAGAATTTAAGATTTATTGTACAACATTTGGGATTGATATGCCAGCCCAAAGAATTATTAAGAATAAATTCTTAAATATTTGTGTTAGATTTGTGGGGATTGAATAAGAAATAAAAAAAAAACAGTAACATAAAAAATATAATAATAAAATAAACACAAAGTAAATAAATACAAAAATATTGATTTGACAGGAAGTGTAATCTACACATGCCTGAAAAGATGGGCTTCCTGGCACTAAAAAGAAACTCTTCCTCAGATCACTTTACACCCCTCAACTCAGCAGACAGTAAATTTCTTGCTCAAGGAAAACATTCCCCTCCACAAAATAGTTGAAAGTTTGGGAAATAAAAGTTGAGTTTAAAAGTATCCCTGTCTCTTTTCCATCATTAATTCCTATTCAGCTTGAACACCAACAAAAGATAATTAGTGAATCAGGATAAGAAAAAGAGTAAGTGACCAACTTCATAACCTTCTCCACACACCTCAAATGTCTTATATCCCATAGATTTGCACTCCATAAAACATAAACATGTAACCACCAATCAACTTTAAGACCCCTGCTTTTTGAGAGTGAGGTCGACCTTAGAGCTCTATTAAAGCTCTGTATATTTCTTCTAGGTAAGTGAAGAATTAGTTGCCTGGAGATGCTATACCAGTGTAAACCATAATTCTTATACTTTTTCCACTTTATTGTTAATATTGTTGTCCACCAATATCTTCCAACCAGCATTGGAATTGTTCTTTAGCTATTTCCTGAGTTGTTGTGACAGACTCTTCAATTAAAGGAGCTTGTGTTGTTGAATCATCAGTTTTTACATCTTTATTGTTTAATTCATTTATAAGGAACACTTTTAGACACCCTATTCTTTTCTTTGTATTCCTTTACTGTAGTTGGGTGACCAATGTTTGGGCCACTTTAGACTGGTGCACATGGCAACTGACATTCATCGACTTGTACTGATTTGTTGTTACATTTATATGCTATGTATATGATATGATATGCTAACTAAACATGACAGGACAAAGGTAGAGTGAACAATTTATACACAAGAATTACATACCATTTTAAACATTATTTTTTAATAAAAGAGGTAAAATAATTTTTTCTTTTAATTAGACTTATTTTAAGTCTTAGAAATTACTTTGTACTTGTTATGGAATATAATATTTCTCAAATTCCTTCTGTTTTTAGTTTCAGAGAAGGTGTTTTAAAAATTGTGAGTGACTTTTGCACCATCCTATGAATAAATATTAATTTAGAATCTTCTATAATTTAGAACCATAAGAATTTTATTCTAAGCATTTGATGAGTACTTAACATAAGCATATAAATATATATTACACACACATTCACTCATATATGCATCTAGCTGTGAATATAAAAACAAAGTTAAAAACGAAACAGATTAAACTTTGTAAGGGTCACTGTAAGATAACAAGCTGAAAACCTTCATTACTACAAATTCATAACAATGAAAAACACTGAATCTTTAAAGCATAGTAACAATATTTTTTTTTATCAATGGATTAATCCTTCGCATGACAATATAACTACATAAAAAGAAAGGGGGCTTTTAATATTTCTATCAGGAATCAAAACTTTTGGAGTTCTAAGTCTAGAATCGCTCAGTGAAGATGTTCAAACCTGTATATATCTGGGAAAAACTTCTTTTTCTTTGCTATATAAATAAATTTTCAAATGCTAATTACATCACAAAAGTTTGAAACAGACAGCTACTATTTCTATACATTTTCAAACTATATATATATATATATATATATATATATGGTTTGTTTGATGGTATATTAACTTTCATGGTTATTTAATGCCAAAGTCATCTTTTTAGAAAAAGATAGTTGTTGGGGTATAAAGAGGTTCATACTTTTCCCCAAAGGTATTAGTCTGAAAGTGAAAGTGCAACTTAAAAAAAAAAAAACACAAAAAGAACCACTAAAAAGCAAATAAAAAATCTATTTTTAAATCTAATTTAAATTTAATTTCAATTGATCTAATTTTAGTCACTGCTATAACAGAAAAAAAATGGCACATTGTAGCAATAGTGTCAAAAAGAAATAAAGAAAAAGTAAATTTCAATCAAACTTTTGATATCATACAAACTTGCATCTGCATTTGTGCTTATACTAATCAATATACTTTCTCAACTATTAAATTCAAATTTTAGAGCACTTTCCCCTGCTTATAATTGATTATAATATAAATTATATAAACAGATTGTGTCTTGATACTGAACTTAATAGTTTGCTTTAGTGAAAATATTAAATAGTTTGGTTTGGCTTTTGTCATTAAACGAATATAATGAATTTTTTGTAAAGTTAGATAACTTTCTGATTTACTCCTGCTTAAAAAAAGTGACTCAAATTTTGCAATTTTTCAAAGTTCAAAATAAAAGCAAATTATATACAAACTAAATACAAAAAATAATTCTTTGTAAAATTAACATAAAATGACCATTTTCTTCAGATTCTGTTTCAAAAATACAAACACGTTTTTGAGCAATAATTACATATTAGGCTAGTAGATATGTAGCAGTAAATTTAGGCGTCAGTTGTTAACTCAAAATGACACTAACTCAATTAAAGTTTACTAAGGATACTGTGGTGGTTAACAAGCCAGTCTTGTTAAACAGTTTCTGATGTAGTGAATCCAATCCTTATAAAGTTCATCATTATTGTGATTTTGTGTCAGACTAAGAGAAGGTTAGTAAAAAAAAAAAAAAATATTCTTCAGGTTGTCTCTGAATTCCAACTGAAGTGTCTCGGAATGGTTAAAATTTTTTTTTGACTATAAAAATAATTCTTGATCTTCTTTAATAGTCTTTTACTTGGTATTTTCGGCATATCATGATGGACATTACCATAATGGCAAGAAGCAGAATGCCATTGGCCACTGCCAATGACCAGGTGGCCTTCTTGTACTGTATTGTAGGCCTTGAGCTGCACTGTTTATCACAAAAACATTGGGAAGCTTCTGTAAATAAGCAATAAAAAAGAAATACAAATTCATACATCTAAATAAAAAACATTTTAAGAAATGCAAATACATGTATTATATTCGTCAAGAAAAAATCACAAACAGGGAAAACTGTTTGAAATATACACATATCAAAACATGTTAATGGTTTGATTGTGGCAAGAGGAAGACTATCCCTAACAAAAGGAGTGGAATAGTTCAGCCTGACCTTATAAGAAGGAAGGCATGAACATCTAGGACCATATCATTACAATTATATTTATATTACAAGACCCATATATCAACAGTTAACCCATTAGAAAAATACAATCCAGAAAACACCAAAATTATGGCATATAAAATCCCCCACAACACTCTTTATATTTAATAATACAGTATATCATGGAGTTAGGCATATGTGCTGTAAGGATCATAGAAAGTAGACTTGGCTACTTGAGTTCAAATCTAAAAAAAAAAAAGCCAAAAAACGAAAAACGTTTACATTTCACATAGTGCTAATACCTTTAGGAAAGGCATGAATCTAACTATTCTCCCCTCAGCTATAGGAAAATAGTAGGGCAGACTGTGCTCTTTAACCTTGGTATGACAACCAGTCTAAGAAAAGGAAAACTCTAAATTCAAACCAGTAGTAAATCTGGAAAGGAATTGGCTCTACCAGGTTATTCCTGCAAAGGACTCACAACACACTACATGAGTAGTGTCCCTACAACCAAACCAGGTTTCAGGGCCAGTAAATGTAATTAGATAGTTAGGCTTGGTACAAGTACTGATAGTTCATGTATTATCTTGAAATTAGAAGATAATATCCCGGGTGTGCATATTTAGCTGCAATAATGCATATGTGTGTAGGTGCAAGCACATCTCTATGAGTGTGTATAGGCATATATATATATATATATATATATATATATATATGCATATGGAGGTGAGCATATTTGTACAAGTGAGTGTGTGTATGTGTGGTCATAGGTAGCATATATATTATATGTATGTAAGTATTTATCTAACCCCTCCTCCATGAGCAGGATGCAACATAAATTTAATTTTTAATCAGAGTATAACTGATTTGAATTCAGGATTTTATTTCTCCTAGGCTGGCTGCCATACCAAGGTTTAAGAGTTCAGTCTGCTCTACAAATTTGCCAAAGAAAGTTTGAAGAGATGTATATAAATGGATGTTCATGCATAATACAATTAAAAGGATAGCTAAACAAGTTAGGGAGGTCAGCAGATTTTAATGATAAAATAGAAAGAGAAAGATTTCTCTATGGTGATGAAAGGGTCAAGGTTTTCTTTAATGTCCATAATAAACTGAAGTCTTCAACACTAGTATAGTCACAAGTTAGTAGACAAGGGTATAATTTTCTAAAGTACTTTTGTTTTGTGAGGTCTGCGGGGAAAATATAGTTTTCTTTTCCAGAAGTTCTGACCACATATATTGAAGAAAACCATCAAGAGATAGATCAGTTGTGAAAGAGAGGAGTTGCAACACAGAGCAGAGGGTGTTCTAGCCTAGAGTAGTTAGCAGAGTGGGTCACCAGGAAAGAAAAAGTCAGCAGTTGGCTGTTTAGACACAGAGTGGGATAGAAAACTGTCCAGCATCCAAGTCCATATCACAAAGTGTCACACACACACCAACTAGGATAAACCAGAGGAGAAATTGTCATTAATACAGACGGCCATATGTGTGAATTTTAGAATTTGTTTTCACTTTTTTCTTTTCACCCTAAAACTTGTAGCTGACTAATCTTTCGTTAGCAACAAAACAACATTGGCTGAGTGGTTAATAAGTGAGGCTAGACAGACCGCAACAAATACAGCCACAAGTGCTCTACCAGTTAGTAGAGGGTAAGCACTACACCATACAAGAGGTAACCCTTAAGGTGTAATGTCTAGAGTGCTAGACTGCGGGTCCCGAAGTAAGCAAGTTTGAACTCTAGTCATGCTTGTATGTTCACTTTCAAACTAATATCATTGGGAAAGGCATGACCCTCCTCATTTCCTCGGCTATGGGTTAAATAGTATCACTGCTGTTCTTCTGCAAGAATGGTTTTGACATTAAATAATTCACAAAAATTGATATGCTATAAAAACAAAGAAACAAAACCCCTCTGCAAGCTTGCTCAATAAACTGAGCTAAGTGAAAAGAGGTGTTCCATGGAGGGCTTTCAAAATTTATTTAAGAAAGGATGAAAGAGATAAAAAGGTTGTTCCTTGTCTTTCAATAAATTACCACCACAAAAATAGGTAAGCAGTTTCATTTATCTCCAAAATATACATCTTCACTCTTTGCTGTTCTCTTATTGAATTTACTCAAATCTCACCCTACTGCTACTAATCCTTGAACAAAATGTGTTCACACAATTGACCTTTTGACTTCTGCTAAGTCAGGTCTGACAACCTGATGCTAAGGTAGTTGGAGGTCACCACATTAGAGGTAATAGTTGTCATACACAAAAATCAGCAATCTTTGCTTTTCTGTTGATAAAATCAAGAAATAGGGAGAAATTATTCCAACCTGCTGAATTACAAAATATATGTATTTAAAAAAAAAAATTGTTTTGATCATTAATTTCTGTTTTTGTTCTTTAATCAATCCCTTACTATATCCAGTAAAACTCTTGATTTAAATTTCTGAGCTAATAAATAGTAATCATCTTTATTCTGTATCTACTGCTCATAATAGATGTGTGTGTGTGTGCATATATATATATATATATATATATAGAGAGAGAGAGAGAGAGAGAGAGACCCAAACACATTTTTATACATACACACACACATACATGTATTTATACATACATACGCATATATACAAATATATTTTTAAACATAAATACATGTGTGTGTGTGTATATATATATATATATATATATATACACACACACACACACATATATATATATATATATATATATATATATATGTGTGTGTGTGTGTGTGTATATATATATATATATATATATTTATTAGGTGTTCATGGTTACCGTAATAGGAAATGGACATAGTGAATCGAGTTCAAACCCTGGACAAAGCTGTTTGCATTTCACAAAGCACTAATACCCTAGCAAAAAGTATGCATCCAACAATTTTTCCTCTAATTATGAGTAAATAGTAGGGCAGACTGAAGTCTTTAATGTTGATATGGCAAGAAAGAATATTTCTAGAATGAAAACTCTGAATTCAAACCTGTTAAACTTTGATTAAAAAATTGACCTTGTGTCACATCCTGCTTGAGCAGAGTAGGTGGTAAATATTTATATACACACACACACACATATATATATATATATATTTATACATACACACAGATATATTTATCGACATATATGAATACATATTTTCAGATATAACAAATACATACATATTTATATGTATGATAAATGAATATATGTGTGTATGTAAGTATATATATATATATATGACACACATATCTAAAATGAATGAATGTTTACATCAGATGAGACTTACCAAATCTGATGATATATATTTTTTAAATGATCACAAAACTGACTGTAATAAGATTGGTATGGGAATGTCAGTCAACATTTATTAATTTTACATTTTATTTTGTCCTACTGGCTTGTATCAAGCACTAATTTGATTTATGAAAATGCATTTGTAAATAACTTGTCTATTTAACTATATATATATATATATATAGATAGATATATATTGTTTAAAATAAGTGGTATAAACACTGCTCACTTAAAAACTAAGATAATTAAAGCTCACCAAACTTTCAACTTAAAGTTTCAGGAATATATATATATATATATATATATATATCAGTAGCATGTATTCCTAAGAAACAAAGTTCACATTGCTTAGCGTATAAAAATTATTGAAAACAAAATGAAACAATATCTTTATTTATTAAGTTTAACATATTTATTTCAATTGTATTACACAATACGTTAGGGAGGCTGAGAGAATATATGTCTATTGTAATGAAAACTTTGAGCATATATGTAGACATTTACCTCTGACAATTTGCACCAATGAAATTTCATACTAGCTTGAGATTTTCATTTGTACTCACACTAATCAATATAATTTCTCAAAAGAGATAATTATTAAATTCAAATTTTAGACCATTTTTTCCTGTCTGTATAATTTTGATTAAAATATAAATTATATAAACAGATGGTGTCTTGATATTGAACTTAATGGCCACAGAAGATGGTCTTTAAGAGCATTTAAAATTGGTTTGTTTTAGTGAAAATATTAAATAGTTTGGTTTGGCTTTTGTCATTAGACAAATATAATGAATTTTCTGTAAAGTTAGATAACTTTCTGATTTACTCCTGCTTTAAAAAAAAGTGGGTCAAATTTTGCAATTTTTCAAAGTTCAAAATAAAAGCAAATTATATACAAACTAAATACAAAAAATAATTCTTTGTAAAATTAACATAAAATGACCATTTTCTTCAGATTCTGTTTCAAAAATACAAACACGTTTTTGAGCAATAATTACATATTAGGCTAGTAGATATGTAGCAGTAAATTTAGGCGTCAGTTGTTAACTCAAAATGACACTAACTCAATTAAAGTTTACTAAGGATACTGTGGTGGTTAACAAGCCAGTCTTGTTAAACAGTTTCTGATGTAGTGAATCCAATCCTTATAAAGTGCATCATAATTGTGATCTTGTGTCAGTCTAATCTAAGGTTAATAAATAGAACTGCTTTGAAAGTATAAATCAAAAATATCATTTCCCAAAAAATAATTCCTCAGATTTTATAGTTTTTTAATTCAGACTGAGATAATGTCTCAGAGACATTTTCTGGTTTTTTTCTGCATAACATGATGGACAATCCAAGAATGGCAAGAAGCAGAATGCCATTGGTCACTGCCAATGACCAGGTGGCTCTCTCGTACTGTATTGTAGGCTCTGAGCTGCATTGTTTATCACAAAAACATTGGGAAGCTTCTGTAAATAAGCAACAAAAAAGAAATATAAATCTATAGATCAAAATAAAAAGAACCAAAAACATATACAATTTCATATATAAGACCCAAGCCATTTGCATGTAATATTACAGTATTATGGAGTTAGGGTAGGTACAATTCTGGTAGTCTATAGCTTCTTGCCCCCCTGTAGTGCCCTGCATACCCCTTTTAGTGGAAGCAGTTTTGATTAGCCTCAAAATATAACCCCTGGCAAAAAATATGGATGAAACCTTTTAACTGCTCGCTACCAGTCCTGTCTCTCTTTTTCTCTCTTACTTGAAACCTTTTAACTGCTTGTCACCGGTCCTGTCTCTCTCTTTGTTTCCTTCTCTATCTTGCCGCATCAATACACTGGTTTGCACACTCCTTCTGTGAAACAACAAATGCCACACAACAATGCTGAGATTACTTATTTTATACTGCTTCTGGCTGACTGAAATTTGCATATGTCGCAATCCCCGTCCCACCAGAGGTGAGACGTGTGACCTAAAAATTGCTCTCCCAATGACGCTCATGCTTCCGTTTTTCTATATTTCCAGTACTCTATACACAAGACACATTTGTGCTAGTTTCAAACTTTGAGGTAGGCCATTTTGCTTGTCACTTCTTGTTTCTTTCTTTCGGTGTTGCAATGAAAAGAATTCAATTCACACAACTTTGTTGTCACATTTCATTTCTCTCGTTCATTCGGCTCACTACCTGTTTTTTATCCAGCCAGGGAACGGTTGCTGGATTCATTCAGGCTGTTCTGCCTGCATATACAGCACGCTCATCATTGTCTCTTTGAATGACGAACCCTGGTTGGCTCATTGGAGGCAGCAGTCGGTGGGTTCTGCTTTCAATTTCACTACAATGGGCTTACTGGTCTTAAAAAAACATTTCTTCCATTATTTTTAATCCATGAAAAATAACAAATCATAAATCTGGGACAACAACTATTTTATTTAATAGTCAAACTGCAATATATATATATATATATATATATATATATACACACACACATAAACTACTCTTGGCAAAAAACATGGACTCATCACACTTAGAAAATGTGTCTTTCATTATTTCTAACTCATGAAAAAATAAACTAACCTCAAATCTGAGACAAAACCAGTTTTATTTAATAGCCAAACTTTCTAGCATCATGGGACATATAATTTATTTCAATTGATAATCAAGACTTTTTCAACATTAAGTAAAGGAACAAATTATGGAATCTCTAAGTTTTCAAGAAAAAGTTATGGAATTGCCAAGAAGAATAATTCCCTGTTAAAGGAATCTACTTGCCAGCAGTGGGAAATAGGATATACCTATTGTTTTGAGTAACCTCTTCACGTGGAACAAATTTTAAAAAAAAAAACAACAAAAAATCAATTAGGCTTTATTTTAGCAGTTGATTTTCCAGATCAGATTTGGTCCTCTTTTTTCTACTAGACATGGGTCTATTTGGAGAAATTTCTCATGAAATAATGGGAAAAATTATAAAACTCCTTCAAGATGGAAAGTCAACATGCAATGTGACCAAAACTATAGGTTTTTCTCAGCAGAATCAAAAATTTGGTGCAGGTTTTAAAGAAATGGGAATATTAAAGATATACTGGTAAATCATGAAAGATATCAGAAGCCTCAGGATAAAACCCTTAAAACAATTTACCTTGCAAATAGAAAATGGACAACCAAGCAAATGAAAAATAAATGGGCAGAAATAGAAGTTAATGTCTTTGACAGAAACAGACTTGATGAAATGGTATTTGAATAGAGAAAAGCCAAATGCAAACCAGCGCTAACAGTTAAACATAAGAAAGACTGTAGTGAGCTAAAGTGAAGAAATCTTAGAGTGTTGATGAGTGGATGAAAGTAATATTTAGTGATGAATTATGAATCTGCATTAGCCAAGGTGATGATGATCAAACTTTCTGTCAGATGTTGTGCCAACAAAATATATAATAATGACTGCCTGATGAAAAAAAAAAATCATACATTATATAGGGTTGTATGTCAAGTAAAGAACCAGAGATGTCAATCATTACCTCAACAATCAATGTAAAAGTGTACATTCAAATTTTGGACAATTTTCTAATCCCATCAATAGAAAATATATTTGTTAATGAAATCCTTTTTCAGGATTGAATGGCAGTGATTGAATCTGTTGAATGCTGTTTTATTGGCAGATGGCTGAAAATTCTGCTAAAGTAAATGTACTGTTGTAATCCAAGAGTAAAATATCTGGTATCCCAAATCTGCTAAAAACTTGCTGTAGTTTCATAATAGTTTCACAAGAAAAGTTGCAATTCATGGTAAATATTTTTGGTCATCAATAGATTATGCAAAGTTAACGTAGAGTTGTGACCAAGGGGATTCTGGAATAGACAATGAACACTGTTATAACTAAGAATTTTCCTTTTTTTTTTAAAGGATAACTATGGCCCAGAAAAGTGTCTAATGGATTTGTAATACTCAATTTTAAACTGGGTTTAAATGATAAATTATATACTTCTGTTCATGTGACTATCATAAAAAACATCTGTTTTGATGCTGTACTTGGACGGGGAATTTCAATCCCAACATCACAAAGTTACATTTAAATATGGTTGTTGTATATTGACTTCCGACCCGGCCAAACATGCCATTCCAAAGACGGCGGAAGATGCATATTCCATTGGCCAGTTATGGGAAGAGATTGCGTAGGCGAGCTTGGCTGACAATATGGGACAGGGTTAAAATCCCCCGGTGCAGTCACAAACTGATGCACTGGAAGAGGGTGACCTGTGAACTGCATGACAGTTATTTCCGCTCGGTGATGATCAAACATGCTATTCCAAAGATGGCGGAAGTTGCACATTCCGTTGGCCAGTTATGGGAAGAGATTGAGTGAGCGTAAAACAATAATATAACTTGGTGCACAGGAAGTTCGAATCAGTTGGAGATCAGATGAGTTGGAGATAAGATGCAGTAGAGAAAACCAGTAGCCAGCAGAGGGGGCCCTTGGGACCCCCGATTGAGCAGTTGCAGTTCAGAGATCGAGCAGTGAAAACAAGCTCTCAGCAGAGAGCTGAGCCCCAGGCCCCCGGTTGAGCAGCCCAGGAGAATGAGAAAGACACACTGCTATGTCCGGAGGAGCTGGGGAGGTCAATGTGTTGCAGTCTTTGTTCAGTCACCAACTTCTTCTCACACACAACACTTTCAATGAAGTGAAAAATTCCGCTGTTCACGCAAGCTTATCCCGTCGTTGCCCCGTGTGCATTTTCTCGGCCATCGTCTACTTACACCGAAGAGTCCAGGCCTCATAGACGAACGATTCTAATACCTCTCCTGATTGCTCTTACTTCACACAAGAGTCCATTGAGAAAATAAATATATTTTGTTATATATATTACGTGTTGTCGTTTGTTTGGCCAGAGCGAAACATAACATGGTGGTCAATTGCCAGAACTTGTTGTGAAAGGCACAGGTGCCTGTTTTGCCTTGGAAGCTGCTAATATAGCTGAACCAACCTTGTTTCCAGGAATTCTAACTAAATGCAAACTGATTGCTATTAACTCAAGATGTTTTAATAAGGAGGATTTGGACTTTATTGCTATGGGAATAGGTAAACTTCAGAAGAATGGGATTATTGAACTCAGTATGTCACCATGGCATGCACAAATAGTAGTAGTAAAGGATGAAACTAAAAAACACAAAAAAGATTATGGGTGGACTATTCTCAAACCATAAATATCTACACAGAATTAGATGTCTTTCCATTACCAAAGATTTCTGACCTGGTTACAAATCTTGCCTGTATAAATATTTTTCATCATTTGATTTAAAAAGTGCCTACAATCAAATCAGGCTTAAACAATCTGATAGAAAATATACTGCCTTTGAAGCAAATGGTCAGCTTTTTGAATTTACCCGTCTTCCATTCGGAGTAACTAATGGTGTTCCTACTTTCCAATGTGCAATGAATGAAATTGTAAGAGAGGAAAATCTAACTGATACATTCCCCTATCTTGACAATATAATAATTGGTGGTGAAACAAAAAAACAACATGGAAAATTTCATGAGGGTAGTGAAGAAAAGATGCTTGATCTTGAATGATTCTAAAAACCTATGGAAGGTAGCTATGATAAATACCTTAGGGTATTGTGTAGGGAATGGAAAGATAAAGCCTGACCCTGAACGGATGAAGTCATTGCAAGAACTACCACAACCTAAAAATATGAAGCGCTTTAAGAGAATTAGGGGAATGTTTGCTTATTATGCTAAGTGGATCCCTGAATTCTCAAACAAAATACAACCCATAGTAAAAGCAGATAAATTCCCATCGGGGAAGAAAACACTTAAGCCTTTTAATACGTTGAAATCTGAACAGTGTAAAGTGACATTATGGGCTATTGACGAGAACCTAACCCTTCAATTAGATTGTGATGATTTAGATTATACTATATCAGCTGTACTTAGCCAGAATGGAAGACCCGTAGCATTCATGTCAAGATCACTTCAGGCAAGTGAAAGGGGATATAGTATTGTTGAGAAAGAAACTCTGGCCATAATAGAAGCTGTACGGAAATGGAAGCATCTTTTGTCTCCAAATTGCTTCAAACTTTACACAGACGCAAGGTTTGGTTTGGTTTGGTTTGTTGGGTTTTATGGCATATCAACCTTTGTAGGTTATTTAATGCCAAATCCATTTTTATGTAAATAATCTGTTCTATTTAAAACAATTCAGTTTAGCAAAAGTACACAGTTTGTCAGAAACATTTCTATTTCAAACTATTCAAGCAGTTATATGTAACCATTCAGTTAAGTGTAAATACAGTTTTAATGTCGAAAAACAGTTCTATTTCAAATAATTCAGTTAAGCATAAGCACACAGTTTAAATGTAAGTATGGTTTAATTGTCAAAAACATTTCTATTTCAAGCTATTCAGTTTACTCAAACAATTCAGTTTAGCATAAGTATGCTGTTAGTTCTATTTAACCCATAGATAGGACCCTTATCAGGTGCTACCACTCCGGGCCAGAGTGGACCTGAGAGCAATGGCAGTGAAGGGGTATTCTGCATTCCCCAAAGCTCCAGCACTGCTGGAACCTCACCATCAGATTGTTTAGTGTCATATCCAGGACACTCATTGGGGGAGCCTTACCCCTCTGCAGAGAAGCAGTCGGTGTATTCTACAGCCCCAGCTGACTGGGCAAACAGACGCAAGGTCTGTATCATTTATGTATGACAACAGAAAATAAACTAAAATGAAGAATGCTAAAATTAATGAGTGGAGAATGGAACTGGGTGAATAGTCCTTCAATATTGAATATCGACTGGGAAGAAATAATGTTACTGCAGACACTTTCAGTCGCACTTATTGTGCATCATTAAATTGTCAAACCTCGGTCCTGGTGGAGTTACATGAAAAACTATGCCATCCAGGTGTCTCAAGACTCTTACATTTTGTGTGTTCAAGAAATCTTCCTTTTTCAACTGAAAATGTCAAGAAAACTTGTGTATCCTGCAGAATTTGTGCAGAACTCAAACCTCAGTTCTATTGACCTACTGAAGGTACACTGATTAAGGCCACTGGCCCAATGCAAAGGATCAATATTGATTTTAAGGGACTACTCCCAACTGCTATTGGCAATCAGTATTTGTTGGTTATTGTTGATGAATACTCACAATTTCCACTTTTATATGTCTGCAGACATGCAAATTTCTACAGTCATAAATTGCCTGGAACTCCTTTTTAGTATGAGTGGAATGCCAGACTACATACATGGATAGAGGCTGTTCTTTTATGTCCTGAGAGCTGAAGAAATATGTACTAAAAAAAGGTGTTGCTACCATCCACAAGGTAACGGTCAGGCTAAACGGTATGTTGGAGTTGTCTGGAAAACAATTCAATTAGCCCTTAAAACACACAAACAACCAGATAAACATTGGGAGAAGGTCCTACCACAGGTTCTTCATTTTATGCGGTCCCTGTTATGTACTACAACAAATTGTACCACACATGAACATTTTTTTAAATTTCAGAGATGTACAACTCATGGGAACTCCCTCCCATCCTGGCTGATGAACCTGAGGCCAGTGTTGTTGAGACAATTCCTTTGTATTAGCAAGAGTGATCCTTTAGTGGATCAAGTTGACTTGACTGACAGCAATCAATCATTTGCTTGCATCAGATATTCAGATGAGAGAGAATCAACTAAGTCAGTTCAAGATTTAGCCCCATATCCTGCCAGTGCTGAAACATTTTCACCTCAGCAAACTTTTCAGCAGTCCTCAATTGAGATTCCTCCAGAATTGGCATCTGTTAGACTGACAGATATGCAAAATGAATCTTTGGTGAGCCCAGGAAGTGGTCATTACATGGAGGACTATGATCCATCAAACAGGGATATTGGGCAAGCATCCCAGAGATCAGGTTGTATTTCAGTGCCTCCAAAAAGATATGGTTGGGACTAAAATAACTAGGCTTTTTCCAAGTGAGAAGGGATGTCATAAATAAGATAAGTTTACAACAGTGGATATCCAGAAACATCTACAGCCCTGTCTCTTGATTATGGCAGTCAGCCAAATTCAGAATTGGCCTTTGTGCATGTTTTCAATACTACTTGTATTTTGCTGAATAAAGCTTGGTTAATATTATTATCCGAGTCTTAGTCTTTATTCTTGACAAACAGTTTATTTTTCCTGGGTAGCTTTGTTGGGATTGATATTTGGAACAAGTGTGTACAAGTTCGCCCAACTCCTTGTCCATATTTGGCCAGTGAACATAGTTATGAGCTAAGACCTTCATCTGGCTGATTCCCTGGTATCCAAAATGAAATTATTTGCTGTTTCAAGATGTTTGTCAAAAAGAACACAACTATAAATGTTGGTAGAAATGTTGAAGTTAATTAGGACATACTGTTGTCCAGTGGGTGTAGTAGAAATGTTTAATTTTTTTATAGTAATGGATCACAGGTAGTAACTTTATGAACCATTACAGTTAGTAAATGGCAGTGGTCTAACTGGATACTAATACTGTACTGACTTCTGGTTCTCCATATACTGTAGTAACAATTTGCTTGTTGTGATGAGAATCTGTGAATATTGATGATGCATCTCCTTGGTTGATTTCATTGTTTGATTAGTATTTAATAGTGAAGTCATAGTCCAAAAGCATTGTGACCCAGAATTACAAATAGTTAGCTGTATTGACTGGGATGCTATTTTAAAATCTGAAAATACTAACAAGGGACTTGTGTATTGTTACAAGATGAAATATCACCTGTATAGAATTTAATGAAACTTTCTGATAGCGAACATAATTGCTAAGGCTTCTTTTTCGATTTGGCCATAATTAAACTCAGCAGGTGTTAGGAATCTGGATACATGAGCAATTATTTTTTCACTTCCATGAGGAAAACTATGTAAAACAACAAATCCAATTCTATAGTTTGAAGCATTGGACTATAATAATATCTAGAGATGGATTGTAAATGGGTTAGCAAAAATTCACAACCAAGTAAAGACTTAATTCTAACAAAGGCAAATTGGATTTGCTTGACCAGTTCTATGGTACATCTTTTTTCAAAAGATAATTGAGGAGACAAAGTATTTGGTGCATTTCTTGCAAAAATGCATGACTTACGAGATTGAGGAAAGAATGTAGAGTTGTTAAATTTGTCAGTACAGTCATGTGTTGGGTAGAGTAAATATTTTCTGTCAAAAATAAATCCCAGACATTTAATTACTGTTTGAAAAATTCACTCATGAATGGAATCTATATGGCTGTGTTCAGTCAAGCATCCTATTCAAACATTGTAGGAGTTCTAGATTTGAACCACTGATAATTATGTCATCAATATAAGCAGCAACATATGTTAACACTGTTATCCTAGCATCCATTGTCTGTTGGATATGGCTGGTACCAACTTTACTCCATACAGAAAATGGGAAAATTGGAACAATGTCTGATGTGTATTTATTGTAAGTAACCCTTTAGAATCATCATCAACTTCCATCTGGATGTAGGCATTAACAAGGTCCAGCTTTGTGCAGCAGGTTCCTTCATTGGGTTTAGTAAATAAGTTTTCCAGCACTGGTAGTGAATACTGATGTGAATCCAATATCTCATTCAATTCAGTGGAATAATCCAAACATAGGTGTATCTTGCCATTGGTCTTTTTTATAATGATAATGGGAGCTGCTCACAATGAGTAATTTATCAGTTAATTTATCAACTTGTTTGTTGAAGATGGTTTAATTCTTTATTTACTACGATGAGAGTAGCTTGTGGCACTGGATGGTTGAATCTGAAAACTGGTTTCATATTTTCCTTTAGATTTAAATTACCTGTGATCTTGGTACAGCACCCAAGACCATCCTAGAAAACACTGCTGAACTTAGTTTTAAGTATGATTGGGATTTTTTTTCAATTTTAGAATCAGAGGTGTTAAATGCAGAAATAAGGGGAACATTGAAAGGATCAAGTTCTTCAGTCCAGTCAAGTCCAAGGAAATTAAAATCAGAACAATCAATAAGATATCCCTATAACATTTTTGTTGTTGAAAAACAAATTAAAGCTCAGCTTGCCATTTAGCTGAATAATATTGCCCAAAGCACTATGAGCTACATGGTTAGTTTTCACAACACCAGGTTTATGGATTAATGACCAATTAAAACGTGATATCAAAGTGATATCTGAAACAGTGTCAAGCTGCAAATGGACTGAAATGTTGTTAACTAAAATTGTTATATATTTTCTGCAAGACTCAAAATCAACTTTGAAAGTTGCTAATGCAGAATTAGTGCGTGCACATGTGTGTGTGTGTGGGGGGGGTATGGCTTTTTTGCAGAAAATGTTTTAAACTAAAATTGAGGAGGGGCTATTTTTTGAGTTGAAAGTTTTGGCATCCTGAGAGTAGCAAAAATCTTCCTTTTGTCTGTACTGGTTCGAATTCTGACACAGATGTTTTTAGAATAAGCATTTCAGATTGAGTACATGTTGACACTCAGTTGTAACATTGTTCTGTTGTTCGAGTCTCAACAGTAATTGAGTGTGAATATTTGTGTTATGAGGAGATTGAAGTCCAGAGATAAAAATAAGGCATTTAAACTGATCTGCCATAATCAACTGCTGTTGAAATTTTTTGAATTCATGATTGAAGAACCTGCAAAAGTAATGTAGTTGTCTGCCTTGCATTTGGTTAACTTGAGATAGTTGAATAGAAAAAATTGTTACCCAAATATTTCACTAAATTGCTTCATATTCTGTGTAAAGTCTAGATCTTCAGGATGTTTTGGAAAGATGAAATTCATGAAATGTACATGTTTGTTGTCAATAAACTTGGCATGGTCAAAGACATGTTTTCCACACATCATCCCTACAAGCAAATTCATTGAGAAAAGAGTCCTCCCAGCATTTCTACCATGCATCAAATGTGTGACAAGATGTGTGACAAGTTTCAGGTTTGTAGCTGCATTCTAAAATAGTAAAGACAATAGAGTTAACAGTAACTTCTAGACTGGTATTAGAATTTGTAACTGCCAGTTGAATTAACAGAGAAGTTAGTAAACAAAGTTGTATATGTTGAAATTGCTCTTGTTTTTGTCTCAGAAATTTTGTCAACATTTCAGCTGTAATTACCATTGGTGAGTTCTTAATTTCTCATCACTACTATTGTGTTCTCACTTAGTGTCAATTTTCTTTTGTCTTGATCATCTTGTTAAAAAAAACACGTCTGAGATACATACAAACATAGGTACATCAATAAGTCCATCACCTAAAATTATTTTATGTAATTTGATTCTAGAGTTTTAAGAAACAGGAAGTAGCAATTCTGTTACTGAAGTACCATTTCCAATACTATTTGTCAATAAAAATATGGAGGGACTCTCACTTGGCAGCTGATATCTGGATGAAGTCTTGTATCATATTTACTAGTTTCATCTTAATTATATAGATTGAACATTATACACAGAAAATTTTAGGTCAAGATTCAGTTAATAATTATGAAGGTGAAGGACTTATTGATGTTCACCCTTGTCTATTCAAATCATAAAATAAATACATTACTTTTTATAATTGTGGGGAAATGTTCTGTCCAAAATAAGTACTGTTGTTGCCGGAAACCATGTTCAACTTTTGAATGGTTGGATATAAGCAAATGACTTTGGTTAAACCGGTGGAATTGTGGCCAGATGATGTTGGATAATAGCTTTGTGGTGTGGCGCCAAGGTGTGGGGTTCCTGATTAATATTGAAGAAAAAAAATGAAAATATATAAAGGTAATGAAAATAGAATATTTGTTTGAAGCTCTGAAAATAAAATATCATCGATAGTCTGAAAAATACCTTTATTGGTGTACTTGATGGTAGCAAAGGTATTTAGTTAAGTACCCACTCTCCAAGGACCAATATTAACATTAGTATATCCATGATATACTAAGACTGAACACAATGGAAGGATAAATTCATTTATACATACCAAGAACATTTAATATCTTATATACATAATATATGAGGTGCCTTCAATAAGTTTCCAAACTTTTTGTACAGGTATTTAGAATTGTCGTAGACTCTTGAAAATTCAGTATGTTATTGCTATACATCTTATGAGATGACTGACCAATTTTTATGATTTCAGGTTCAGATGAACAGCTACTGCAGGAATTGGAATACACCCTACTAAAGTCTGATTGTCACAGATGGTGAATTTCAAAAATGCAATCTGGATGTGAGGACACTTTAGAAGAATGATATGCAATAAAATTCTGTTTTAAACTTGGAAAAAATGCCACAGAAGCGTATGGAATGCTTCAGACTGCTTTTCAA
The DNA here is from genome assembly GCA_963585895.1 of Sepioteuthis lessoniana. Taxonomy (NCBI): domain Eukaryota; kingdom Metazoa; phylum Mollusca; class Cephalopoda; order Myopsida; family Loliginidae; genus Sepioteuthis; species Sepioteuthis lessoniana. Next base: position 54,479 of record CAUZXS010004477.1, read on the forward strand.
CCATCTTGCATGAATCGAGCATCAGTTTTTGAGTGGCATAAGAGATTCAAGGAAGACAGGGAGTCTGAGAGGGATGATGAAAGGTGTGGGAGGAGTAAGGAGGTCAGAACACCAGAGTTGATTGGCCAAATAAAGAATTTCATGGATAAGGACCACTGTGTGTCTATAGAGACAATAAGTGCACAGTTTAATGTCAGTGTGGGAACAGTACACACAATTATTTGCAAGGAACTGAAGATGCGGAAGATTTGCGTGAAGTTTGTCCCAAGGGTGCTCAGAAAAGATCAGAAAGAAAGACGTTGTCATGACAGCAGGGAGATGGTCAAGCTGATCAGATCCTACAGTTCTTGATGCTCTGGTGACCTGTGATGAAAGCTGGATCTACTGCTATGACCCAGAGACCAAGAGACAGAGTTCCCAGTGGAAGCATGTTGGCTCTCCCAGACACAAGAAGGCTAGACAGAGCAAATCCATCCTCAAACATTTGGTTATCCCTTTTTTTGACAGTACTGGCATGATCTACATGCACTGGGTTCCCACTGGACAGACAGTCAACAAGGAATACTATGTTGAGGTTTTAAGGGAGTTCAGGAAGAGATTCCGTCAGAAGAGGCCAGCACTCTTCAAATCGGGTCAGTGACATTTCCACCAGAACAATGCACCAGTCCACAACTCCATCCTTGTCACAGACTATTTGATCAAGATGGGCATCAAGACAGTTCCTCACCCTCCCTATAATCCAGACCTTGTTCCCTGTGACTTTTGGTTATTCCCTAAGCTCAAGGAAAAACTTAGAGGCTGTCGTTATGAGACAATTGAGGAGATGAAAGAGGCTGTGATGAAGGTCATTGACACGCTCACACAAGAGGACTTCCATGGGGCCTTCCAGAAGTTGTTGGAACAGTACAACAAGTTCATTGCAGCCGTAGGAGATTACTTCGAAGGGGACTAGAGTTTCATGTGTGTACTATCAATAAAAGTGTCCATACGAAAAAAAGTCTGGAAACTTATTTAATGAGCCTTGTACATACATGTAGTATTAAAAGAAAAAATACACAAAGATCTCCCATTGTAGAATTATACACATATTGTTCCATAAACAAGCAGTATGTAGAAGGGATACAAAATGGAAAGACATGCTTGATAAGCATAGGCAATCTAGTAATGTGGCTTTATCATTCCCTGGCAGGTTCAGATTCTTTGGTTTGGTTGTGTTTTATGGCATATCAACTCTTGTGGGCTATTTAATGCCAAATCCTGTTAATATATCATGATTCACAAGTAATTCATAGGTAACTTTATTTCTAAATGAGCCATAGCTCATTTGTTTGCATACAGTTAAATGGTTTCAAGTATATTTATTTCCACACAAGACGGAAGCTCTCTGAAACTAGTAGACAAGTTCACCTACCTAGGAAGCAGTGTCTCATCAACCGAAAAAGACATTGACACGTGGCTAATGAAGGCATGGACAGCTATCAATAAGCTATCAATCATATAGAAGTCAGACCTGTCTGATAAAATGAAACACAGTTTCTTCCAAGCAGCGGTTATATCGATACTGCTGTATGAATGCACTACTCGGACACTAACAAAACGGTTGGAGAAAAAGCTGGACGGCAATTACACAAAAATGCTGCGAGCAATATTGAACAAGTCCTGGAGGCAACACCCCACAAAGCACCAACTATACGGCCACCAACCTCCCATCACGAAAACTATCCAAGTTAGATGAACCAGACATGCAGGACACTGCTGGAGAAGCAGAGCTCATAAGTGATGTACTCCTTTGGACCCCTACACATGGCCGAGCAAAAGCAGGATGGCCAGCTTGAACATTCATACAGCAGCTCTGTGAGGATACAAGATGTAGCCCTGAAGACCTGCCAGAGGCGATGAACGATAGGGAGAAGTAGCGAGAGAGGGTCAGGGATATCCATGCTGGCAGCACTACATGATGATGATGATGATGAATAATATTATTTAATATTAATCATTTGTTTGTACACAGTTAAGAGATTAAGTATTGCAAACACTAAAAATCTTAAATGGTTTCAAGTATTGCTATCTAACACTGATAGTTCTATTTGCACACAGTTAAATGGTTTCAATATTGCAATTCAAAACTAATAATTCTATTTAATATTAATGATCCATAGAAAAAGATTGAATAGTTCTATTTAATCCATATGTGGGACCCTAACAGGTACTACTACTTTGAGTCATAGTGGACCTGAGAGTAATAGCAATGAAGGGGTACACTACATTCTTAAACTCCAAGACTGGAGCCTCAACATCAGATGCAGTTCAAAGTCATACCCAGGATACTAAATTGTTTCAAGTATTACTATCTAACACTAATAGTTCTAGTCAACATTATTCATTTGTTTGCACACAGTTAAATGGTTTCAAGTATAGCAAATGACTGAATAGTTCTATTTGATGCATAGATGGCACTCAAACAGGTACTACCACTCTGGGTCAGAGTGGACCAGAGAGCAATCACAGTGAAGGGGTACTTCACATTCTAAAAGGCTCCAGGACTGGAGCCTTACCATCAGATGCAGTTTAGTTTCATAACCAGGACATTTGTTGGGGGAGGGGGTCTTACCCCTCTGGAAAGATGCAGTCAGCGTATTCTACAACACCAGCTGACTGGGCTGGTAGGATTAGAGAAAATGTCTAACTGTTCAAAAAACAGGCAAAAAGAAGTTGGGATGGGTTGCCTGACTTTGGTATAAAAGTTTGGTTTCTTTGTTTTAATGGCATATCAACTTTTATGGGTTATTTAATGCCATAACCATTCTTATAGAAGGACAGTAGATGTGCTATTTAACCCATAGCTGAAGAAGGGATAAAGAGATTCATACCTTTTCCAAGAGTATTCATCTAAAAGTGAACCTAATAAGGCAACTAGAGTTTGAATTGCTTACCATATGTGATATCAAATAAACCAACAAGAGTTGATATGCCATAAGACTAATCAATCAACCAACCAACCTTATTTACAATAATAAATGATACCATTCAAACATGTTTAAATCTATCTTGATATGCTAAAAAAAATCAATTAATCAATTAACCAATCAACCTTATTTACAATAATAAATGATACCATACACACATATTTAAATCTATCTTGATATCAATAAATTGTTTGTTTGTTGTAAACCTGTCAGAACTCCTCTCAAACAGAAGTACTTATCTTGACACAGCTAATACAGCAAAGGCAGACCAAAATTCAATGAGCTGCACACACCCACTTCTGGGATGGATGAGAGAGAAAAAACATCATAAGAATATTTTCCGATCAATCAGAAACCAAGCTATGTGATTTTCAGAAAAGTCAATCTGAGGCTCTTGTGCAGTATATATGAAAGGATGACTGGACTCAGTTGGCAGAAAGGACCCAAAGAGAATAGAGAGAATATGTTCAGCAAGGAGTTCAACCATCCATGATAGTGTAACAAGCCAAAAGCAGGCTCACTTTACACATGGATTTCTCAGGCGGTCCTTTCCGACTGCATCTTTGAGATGCAACATATTCCTGAATGAACAAACGAATGACATCCTGACTGACCATAAATGAGAATAAAATTTTTCCTTGTTTTTTCAACATGAATCAGTCTCCATTGTTGTGTTACTTCTCACTCTTTTCTGGTTAGCATGAATTATGATCCCCCAAGACAACTACATTCATTAATCCTCACTCATTAGTACAATAGCTCCTGCTACATATTTAATCTGATTCTTTATATACTACAATCTCATATCAATTATCTCACTCTTTTTGCAAATGGATTCCTTTCTTTTCTCTCTTAAATATGATAGGTACGAGGAGATTCTTAAGGATTGATGTCCGAAGGCGTTCAGTCACATTTGTGTAACAGGTTCTAATTCATTTTTTTCTTCTCATAGACCAGTTGCCATACCAAGATTAAAGAACTCTGTCTGCACTAGTTTTTACCCATACACAGAGAGGGAATAATTGGATGCGTACTTTTTTCCATGGTATTAGTATTATGTGAAGTCCAAACAGCCTTGTCCAGAATGATTTTAAAATATCCAGATTTTTTCAGATTTGAGTTTGTTAAAATCAAGAAATAGCCAGTGAATCAATTTGATCTTTCTCATAGATATTTAGATGTTCAGAGAGTACCAAAGATTTAACTTTATTGTTTGGCTATTATCATCAGTAAGGTGTGGAGAAGTAGTATGATTCCAAATAAAATATTAACTGATCCATTTTGTACTCACCCATGCATTGTAAAGTTGGTGAATAGTGTTATTATCATTTCACTTATTTCTTGGTCTCCATAACTGTAATCCTGCCGAGGATAGACACCACTCAATTCTTTGTAGCATCTTGTGAAGTAAGGGAAGCCAAAAAGGTACTGAAGTTCCTGGCCATGAGCAACTCCTGCAAAAAAAAAAATATGCAAGATAATCTCTATGTAAACTACTGTATATGCTCCAATGTTATTTGATCCTGTGTATTATGCAGCCCCTTAAATTTGATCTTGTGTATCGTGCAACCCCTTAAATTTGATCTTGTGTATTGTGCAGCCCCTTAAATTTGATCTTGTGTATCGTGCAACCCCTTAAATTTGATCTTGTGTATCGTGCAACCCCTTAAATTTGATCTTGTGTATTGTGCAGCCCCTTAAATTTGATCTTGTGCATCGTGCAACCCCTTAAATTTGATCTTTTGTATCATGCAACCCCTTAAATTTGATCTTGTGTATCATGCAGCCCCTCAAATTTGATCTTGTGTATCATGCAGCCCCTTAAATTTGATCTTGTGTATCGTTCAACCCCTTAAATTTGATTTACAAACTGTGGTAGACCTACATTTTCTTTTGTGGGGATATCTCTGAAGCTTGAACTGCTATGGGAAGGTTTGCATCTTTAATAACCTTTTTATTTTTATATTGAATTATATTCATATCATTTTCGAAATGCCCTTTCTCATATAGCAATGTGGGGCTCCCATCAGAGATTAGGAGACCAGAAACTTAAGCTTCAGTAGTTTCATAGTAGATTTCCTTTATCTCCAAAAGATGATTTCATCATATATATTTATCATGTGAATTTGATTTTTGGGAGGTTTGGTTTAGGCTCATATATGTTTATGAAAATAGATTTTCCCTTCTCCTTCCAAGGTTTTCCATAACTTTTTGAGTGATTTTAACAAAAATACCATATTATGGCAATATAAAAACAAAGGATAAGATACTATTGGCAAAAAAGTGAATTATTAATAGACTTCTGAAACCATTACTAATCTTATAATAGGATAACAAGAAAGTAAAATAACCTATCATATAATGGAATACAGGAAGTAAAACTATTTATAATAACATTATCTCTATTTTAAATGAAATGGGAGAATTTGTTGACTTTTGCAGCTAGAAATTATAGGTGTACCAGTTTACACATAAAGTTTGTAGCTTGTGTATGGTGTGACTCCCCAATATTAGGCTAAAATTTAGGTCTCAGAAAGTCCCGATATACATGACTATATAGCAATCATATCTAATTAGATCAGAGAAGGGATTTTTTTATTTCAAGGGAACTGTATAGGTATAGTCAAACATAGCCACACTTTTCCCAATTAGTGAACTTTAGACCAAATTTGTAGCTGTCTCTGTACTGCAGCAGTGAGTCTCCTGTAGGGAAGATGCTTTTCAGGATGCAACTATCTCACATGCAGCAGTGATAGCCAAACCAGCACAGGCATCACTGCATGAAGAAGGCATATATGTTTGGCATGTTGATCCAACTTAGGATGTCTTTCTTCAGAACAGTCCCTTCCCCAGGAAATCTCCAAAATCTGACACAAACTCTCCAGTGTTGGCAATTCTTAAGCTTCTGCAACCTTGATGCATCATAGTTTCTTTTATTTATTCCTGTTGATGCCTATTAAGACATAGGGATCAACCACATCCTGCAATGATTTCAGCAGTGAGTAAATTTTATGGGGTGGATTTGCTCACCCAATGGCTCTTTGTTTTTTTTTTTCAATTTATTCCCAAGGGCATTAGCCATGTTTACATATATAGGAAAGGATGTAATTTCCTCGTCAAAGAAAGTTCTAGGAAAAAACTGATCAATTTTGGTGCAAATGTAAACCTAAAGAAAAAACAAAAACAAAAACAAAAAAAACCATGCATGTGTTTCAGGAAATTCAAGAATTTGGATAAAACCCAACTAAAAAAATCAAAACACTCAACCACATTTTGGATCAATCAGGTGTGCTAAAAAAAACATGGTCACTTTCTTCACAGTGCTAACTCACATGTGCATGATCCCCACAAATACTATAAAGTCAGAAAATTTTCAAAGGCACCTGAGAACTGTTCACTTGTCCCCCAGGCAAGATGTATACAAATGAGTCATAGCAGCACAAGCTTGCTTGACTTGTCAGAACCCATATCAAGTTATGACTGTCAATTTGGATGACAGCCTATCAACTCCACTTGCTGGCTAAAAATTCACTACTACCCACAGTGACTTAACACAAGAACAATTTCATTTTTGTTTTCAGATCTATCCAAGAATAAATTTCTCTATTTTTGTAGCACTCATGTTAATTGTGTTATCTTTATTAACATTAGTCTACTACACATGTATGAAAGTAAGCTGATATCTGAAATTTTTAGGTTTGCAGCTTTGCCAGAGCAACAACAAGAAAACAGGACACATCAAAATTTTGTATAAAATGCAGATCAGAAAACATAGTTAAGTTGGTTTATGCAGATATCAGTAAACAGACTGACTTGATCCCTGTTTTAGTAACCAAGATTTCAAATATCTATTATCTAAATTTTGAGGAATACCAAACCAGTCATGATACATATGTATGAGGCAGTTAACACCGGACCCCCAAGATTAGTCAACAAACTCCAGGCTAAGGAGGTACTAGTGGTGTAATGGATGTCATCACAAGAAATGGACTCAGTGACCCAAGTTCAGATCCTGGATGAGGCTGTTTACATTTCAAATAGCATTAATACACTGGGAAAGGTATGAATCCAACTATTCTCTTTTCAACTATCAGTAGAGTAGACTGGGTTCTTTAAAGTGGATATGGCAACTGGTTTAGGAGAAGGAAAACTCTGAATTCAAATCTTAAATTCTGCTTAAAAATTGATATTGTATCACATCTTGCTTGTATGGAGGGATTGGTAAATACATACAAACTCTGAGCCACCCAAAAAAAACAAGATGCCTTCCATCTTATCATGTCAGGAATTTTAGATGACTTCATGAAAAGTACTTCTAACTCCAATAAAACAAAAGTGAGTAAATTCTTTTTTACTCACACACACGAACACATGCATTATTTTGTCTATGAACAATTCTTCTTTCTAAAGAGACGATGGAAAGAAAGATTCAGAAAAACTTTCTATATTACTAAACTTAATGTAACATTTTTTCCACACAAATTACCCCCCCCCCAGACTTATTTAACAAAAATAATGGTTGAAGTATACAAAATGGTTTGTAGCATTGGCACAGCGACAATAAGACATCAAAATTTTGTGCAAAATGAAAATTGGAAACCCAAGTCAGGTTAGTTAACATGGATGTCTGAGCAAAGAGATCATCTGACTTAATTGCTCATTTACTAATTAATCAGCAAACAAGATCTAAAATAATCTGGTAGATATTAATAAATTAATAAAGTTTGAAATAAAAGATAAAACAAATTAAAATATGAAAATAAAAGATAAAACCAATAATAAAATAGAAAAATAAACCAAATGATAAAATATAAAAATTAAATAAGATAGAATAAAATATCCTGCAATTCTACTGCCAGAAGTTAAAATTTCAGCACCAAAAGAAGAACAGCCTCTTTCAAGCTTTGTCAACCCACTGGAAAATATCTGCATTTGAAGCTTCCTGAAATGTGCAGATCATACTTTACAACTTTTAGGATAATAAGTCATTGGCTTAATATTAGGACCTTGAATAAGTCCTTGTTTTTCAACAAATGGCATTCCCAGAATTGTGTGGGTGTAGTTTCATATGATAATGCATCTAAAAGCAAGTGTTATAAGCAAGCATGAAACTCAGTGAATGCAATTTTGCTCAAGTGTAAACAACCTTGTTTTTCAAAGTGTTAAACTTATCAAATTTCATGCCAAATGAAGTGTATTTGTGAGGAATTTTATTGCACTACTTTATTCAAAAGAAATCTGGAGCACACAGAATTCTTGTTGAGACTTACGGCAATCATGCTCAGTGGGAAACAACATACAGAAATTGGTTTAGATTTTTCAAAAATAATGATTTTGATGCTGGCACACCAAAAAGTTTGAAGAATTGGAGGCATTACTTTATGAAGACTCATGTCAGGTATAATCTGAACTTGCAGAATCATTAAGAGTTGATCACACAACAGTTTTGGAATGTTTAAAAATATCACGAATGATTCAAAAGCAAGGATATTGGGTGCTGTACGAGTTGTAGCGTAGAGATATCAAACAGCGTCTTGTTATGCATGAACAGCTGCTTCAATGGCAAAGGAAAAGATTTTTGCATCATATTGTGACTAGTGATGAAAAGTGGATACATTATGATAACCCTAAGAATAGAAGATCATGGGGTAAGCCTGGCCATACATCAACATCAGTGGCAAAGCCAAATATCCATGGTTTGAAACTTCTGCTTTGTACTTGGTCAGATCTGCTGGGTGTAGTTTATTATGAAATGCTCAAACCAACCAAAACTATCACAGGAGACTGCTATCAATTACAATTGATGTGTTTGAGCCAAGCATTGAAGAAAAAATGGCTGCTATCTGAGCAGAGACATGACAAAGTGATATTGCAACATGACAATGCTAGGTCACATTGCAAAATGGGTAAAAACCTACTTGGAAACGCTTGAATGGGAAATCCTACCCTAGCCACCACATTACCCAGACATTGCCCAGTCCAATTATTACTTGTTCCAATCAATGGTATATGGCCTGGCAGAGCAGCATTTTCATTCTTAGGAAAAAGCCCAAAAAATGAGTTGACACATGGTTAGCCTCAAAAGACATTTTTTTTCCAATGTGGAATTCAAATGATGCAAGAAAGATAGGAAAAAGTACTGGCTAGCGATGAACAATAATTTCAGTGACATATTTCTTACTAATTTTTGAAATTAAAACATTACTTTTCATAAAAAAATCAGTGAGAACTTATTCAAAGTCCAAATAAAAAAAAAAACTATTCCACAAGAAAAGTCCATAATCTATTAGAAATAAAAATTTAAATTCTTAGGAACATTGATCCAGTTATGACATACAAATATAAAGCATTCATTTGATTCCACTAGTTGCCACCAAACCTTGTGTCAGGAGGTATGAAAAAAAATGACTGAGTTCCCAGAGGACATTACCACCAGGCAGCACTTGCCCCTTTGCCTAAAAGTAATTAAAGGTTGGGTTAATTGCTTTGCACAAGTAAAGAGAAAAAAAGAGTGAAAGCTTGTGAGGTGCATAATAAAAGAAATAAAAGCTCACCTCTCCAAGGGGGAAGATAATCATTGTGTGATCGATAGTCAAAGATATAAAAATAAGTATCATTGTATCTACTTTGCCATTTCACTACTTCATCAAGTCCAGCTCCAAACATGTAATCGGACATCATCTGAAAAAAAGGGGGAAGAAACAGGATTCTTAAAAACATTTTTTAGAAATAAATAAAACAATAACAAGTGTATAATTTGAGAAATTTAACAAATAAAGACTAGAAAAAATTGAAGCTAGTGTTATAAGTGAGTGTAAATAAAAAAAAATTTACTGTAAAAAAAAAAAAAAAAAAAAAAATTATATATATATATATAAAAACAAATATATATTAGATATATATATTTAATTCATGGAATTTAGACTGTGACCCCTGGGTTTCATGGAGCTTTTTCCAAAACAACAATCATCAGGCAAAATTCCATGAATTAAATATATATATATCTAATATATACTTATTTATTATTATTACATAATAGCTCTATCCTAGATATTGAGCACTTTCCATATTATATTGCACTTGGTTTGACACAAACCCACAAAGTGATTTAGTGATAACCAACACTTATAATATAATATTATATAATATATATAAAATTATATACAAGAACTGCTGCACGCAAAAAAAATGAAAAAAAACAGTTTTGCTTCCTATAAAGTCTTCATCAGATGCGCTTCCAAGGTTTCTTTTTGTACATTAAGAACTCCATTTTTTTCCTCCTTGAACAATCTTTTAGTGAATTTAAAGTGCGTCTAGCTTTTCTTTTTTTTAAACCGCTGTTTCTTGCATTCTCCACTTGTGATATGATGAGGATTTTTTCCTTTATTTTTGACAATTGTTGTTTTATCAAAGTCTTGTCAATAGGTATTTCCTTCAGTCGTTTTTTCAGGCACCTTTGTTCGAATCTAAGCTGACCTTTCTGTCTCCTATTGGCAGTTCTTTTGTGGTTTTGCTGGTCTTCTGATCCAAAGTGTTCTAAACATACTGCATGCACAATATTTGTGAAAGAATGCAATTTCACCCTGATAGATCTTTTCAGACTTGTTCGTAGAATGAAAGATAACTCTTCATCAAGGGTCTTCCATTTAGTGTCATTAGCTCTAGGCCAATTTATACGAATTGCATTCTTTTTCACATTGGGTATGTTGGATTGACAACCAAAGGGAACCATGGTACTGTGGTAATTCTCCTATCGTCCTCTTCACTCGATTTACTTATCTCAGGTTGAGATTTATGTGGTTGTCTACTTAGGCAACCCATTTTTGTGTGATGGATGCGCATTCCTTTAATGGTTATAAAACTGCGTCTGCAGCAGCATTGTATATCTGTGGACGGTCCAAGTTCGTAATCAGATTTATCCGTGGTGATGATCTTATTCTCCCCCCCCCACTTTCGGGTCATCTTGGGGGCATGTATCCTTATTCTATGTCGTAGTGAATCAATGTGGTGTCGCATATCATTTTCGTTGTATCTTTTCACAATCATCTATGGAATGCACATTGTGAATTGGGTTACCAGCCCTCATAACACCATGTGGTGGTCTTTCCCAACTGTCACTAGTCTTTCCCATTGTCATCTGAACTATCTCGGAGGTCTTTCATATAAAAAAAAATATATACAAGAACTGCAAAATTTAGAAAAACAAAAAAATAATAAAGCAGTTTTGCTTCCAATAAAGTCTTCATCAGATGATGACCCTGGGTTCAGGCATGGTTTCGAGGCTGATGCATCATTACCACTAAGTCAGGGCGCCCCAGCAGTATCTCACAATACAACCAGACTTTATTGGATGGTGTTTAATCTGTACAAATGCCATATCTGTTCAGATGCAGTTACAACCTTGTTTTGAATCTTTTTTATATATTCCCTCTTCTTTGTTGGTGAAAGTCCGAGTTCAGTTAAAAGTGTAGAGATTGAGTTCGAAATAAAACCTTGACATCCAATCTCAAGAGGAAATATGTCTGTTGACCAGCCGTTCTTAATACACTGTTCACATAGGTCTTCATACTTTTCCAATTTCCGCTGATGCGCCCAGTTGATGTTGGCCTCGATGTTGGCCTTAATTCAGCAATGATAACTTTCTTTGAATTAACTGACCAAATGACAAGATCTGGACTCTGGTGAGTTGATGTTATTTCCGTTTGAAAAGCGAGCTGCCGGTCTACATCAGCAATAACGTGCCAGTCCGTGCAACCATCAAGCAATGTTGGTTTGTGCCTATTTCTATATGGAGTTTTCAAAACGTTTCCTTCTTTAACAAATTGTATACTTGTTTTTATATATGAAATTTTATTGGCAGTTTCACAACACATTTTTGCAATCTCAGCAATAATCCCTAAGATTTCATTATGTCTCTATGTGTAACTTCTTAGGGAATACTGACATCCAGTTAGAACGTGTTTGAGATTAGCAATCTTCCCACATGCTTTGCAAAGGTTGGATGTACTTAACCCCCAGATATATATATTGTAATTTTGCTCCATTAAAACTGTCTATGCAGATGGATTTACATGTAAAAAAATTGGTGTTTGTTCAGAATATCACACAAACAAAATTTAAAAAAAGAAATTCTGCAGTAATAGCATTTCAAAAAATTACATAGAAATGTAATACTTACATTCATCATCCAGATAAAAGTAAATTTTAGCCATTTGCATCATTTTTTTTTTTTTACAGTTAAGTCCCCAAATATAAGAAATCACCCATAACTAGATATATTTTTAATGATTAAGGGATGGAAAGGAATATGGCCAACTGCTGATTTTTTAACTAATTATAAATGTACAAAAAAATGGAACAAATGACTGAAATTTATTCTTATCTGGATAGTGATTATTAGCATTATATCTATATATAATTTTTTTCTACATTATCAAAATGAGTAGTACATAATATTATTTCATAGGTTAAATTAAAAAAAAACCTTCTAGAGAAGTCCATAATCTCTTCACATTTCTGACATTATTTGAGCAAAAGAAACTCTAGTAAATTCTAAAGAAGACTTTTTTCTTTACTACCTATCCTTCTGTTCCTTTTGAAAATTCTAATCTGCATTTTTTAACAAGTACAATTGATTTGTTCGAATAAGACACAAAAATGAAGGTTAATTTATTAGTGAACTTGCTGTAAAGTTATCTCTGTTGAATGGACATACTAACAAGCAGAAAATTCAGTGAAGAACAATCATGTACTGTAAGCCTAATACCCATCTGCCTCAAAGATCAGAGTAATGGTAATGAACGGGTAATTCCAAACTTCTCGAGAACTGGAGACTAATAGATGTACTTTAGTGTCATATCCAAGGCACTTTTTTGTGAGGGAACTTTTACCCTTGTACAGAAGATGCAGTCAGCATATCCTTTTCCCCATCAGCAGGGCTTGATTTTCAAGTTGAATACATAGCATTTCTTAATGTATGAACCTGGTCTTGTGACTGAGTAATGAGAGATTCTATAGTAATATCAGGTTGTGTGACTGATTATATATATATATATATATATTATACTTTAAAATAGAAAAATTACATATGCATATGAGTGAATGGGGGCTTAATTATACTTTATATATATATATATATATATATATATATATATTTTATTCATATAATATGAATTAAAAGTACAACTATATATATATATATATATATATATAGTTGTACTTTTAATTCATATTATATAAATTATAATCATATATCTAATTATACTTATTAATTTATTTAATACTTGTGTGCATATATATATATATATATATATATATATATATATATATATATATAGTTATAAATCATATATATATGCATGTTTAATTATACTTTATACTTTATAATATATATATATATATATATATATATATATATATATATATATATATTCTATTCTGGATGTGTTTAGTGAGTGTTATAATCACCTTACATAGCAAATTCACCATGAATATTAAGCTCACTCAATAATAAATTACGAAATCATAGTTTTGATATATAAAACAACCTTCTAAATTATTAGACTTTATCAGGAAAAAAATAAAATGGGATATATATATATATATATATATATATATGTATGTATGTGTGTGTAAATATGAAAAAGCTGAAGATATTCAGAAAATGTATTTATTTATATATAAATGATATGCCAAGTCTAAAACTGTTTTTTTTTATTAAACTAGCTTCAGAATGATGTTGATATGTGGTGTTATGTTTTATCCAAAAATTATATTCAAATGAGAAAAGAAAGTGAAAAAAATTTATATACCATCAGATTTATTTCCATTTTCTCTAATGTACATATATAATTAGTTATTAGTTATGTCACACACATAATTTCCCAATGGCATAAAGATTAGAGTGTTCGCCAATGGCCCAGGAGACCTGGGTTTGATCCCAGATCGAGTCATACCAAAGACTCAAAAAATGGTACTTCATGCCTCCTTGCTTAACACTCAGCATTATAAGGTACAGATCAAGTAATGCCTTTCCTTATACCTTGGTGTAGTAGCTATTGGAAAGAGAGCCTATGCAACAGCCTTGACTATGGTTGACCAACTTATTTACTATAAGTAAATAATAAAAGATAATAAACTTACCTCAATAGATTTGTTGCGGATTCCTGTTTCATTAGTTGGTTCTGCATAATATGTATACTGAAACTTGAGGGAGTCTCTTGCTTGATCATAATTAATCACATTACGCTCATCTAGAAATTCATATATCATATTATCAAATTCTGAGACGTGAATACCATCTTCCAAACCAAAGTAGTTGGCTAGAATAAAGAAAGAATGTTTTGAATTACCCGAGCTTGTCACTTGTGGGTTAAAAAATTAGGGGAGGGAAGTTAACAAAGCCTCAAATGTTGCTGTCCAGTAAACTAAGAATCTTCTTAGAGAAGAGAAGAGAAAGAAAAGTAACAAAAAAAAAAAAAAAAGGTGTATAACAGGGGAATATTAATATACAAACTATATTTCAGAGACAAATACTTTTATCCCGTTACAAATAATTTATTTCGAAGGAAATAAATTTAATGCATGTGTTTCCACTGACATTACACAAATTTCACCGTACATAGTTGAGCTAAAAACACAACATTTGATTTAACACAAAAAATAAAATAAAATAAAGGGATAGAATTGGAAAGTCAAATGAACTTACTTGCCATTGGACCAAAACAAAGAAAAATTGTACAATACAAAAAACAAATTTTTTTTACAGAAATATCAATATGGTTTCTGAATTCAAAGTTCTCTGTTTCAAATTTCTGGTACATGATATTCACAGGCAAGGAATAATTAACTTCACTCTTCCAGTTAGATGTATCCTTTTCTATGTGGTTTCTAGATAATTCTGAAGGATGGTGCTCTGTGGAATTTAAACCTTTTTCATTAGATTTTTCCACAGTTTTTTCTTCTTTTTATCATTTTCAGACTATTTTTTTCATCTTTATTGTTATTTCCACCACGTTTCGGCCGATATGTCGTCCGGCCTTCAGGTGTTTGTTGAACTCAGGAACCTTCACAGAACTTTGAACTATGTCCTTTATTGAATTCACAGGGGTTGCCTGTTCTGATTCCGTTAGCCATAACTAGGTACAAGTGTTAAGTATTCCTGTATTGTTATTCGCCTGTAGTCAGGATTGAACCTGCAACCTCCAGATGATTGTCTCCTTAGAAGCTTAGGGAACCAACGCCTATAACTGTTATGCTATGTGCTGGACAGTTCAGAGTGAATTTTTGGGACTTATAAACTTAATGTTCTTACTTGACTAGGATTACTGCTATTATGTATGATTTTTTTTACCTGTGCTCATATTCAGAAAAAAAAATCTGATTTGATCTGTACACAAATATTGTATTAATGGTGTATATGCTCTGTGCAAAGACTTTTTTAAAGCTTGATGTGAGAAGATAGTAAAAAGTGGAGATGGTCAAGGAGGCATAACAAACAATAATAGTAATTTTTTCTAAAAAGTGATGTTATTTTTAACCTTAAAAAGGTTGTTTTTTTCCCTATATTGCATACAATAAATGACCCCTAACTTTTGGCCCTGCTAACCTACAAAAATATTTCTTCTACATAAAGAGAAAACAAACACTTATTTATACTTTCAAAACTAATATAATACAATCGTAAACAATGTAGTCTAAACCATGATGTAGTCAACTGTGTTTACTTGGATATTCCAAACACCACCACTGATACACAATAGCATTGATAATATAATAATTACCTATGCCCACAATTCTAGGGTAATATTTAAAAAAACATAGGGCATCGTATCCATGACTTAGTCTTGGGTGAGTCCCTATGGCACAGTGGCTAAAGTGCTGAACTGCAACCTCTAAGTAAGCAAATCTGAACTTCAGTTGCACTATTACATTCACTTTCAGACTAATGCCCCTTGCTAAAGACATGAACTCCCTTATCCCTCAGCTATGGGTTAAACAATATTACTGCTGTTCTTCTATGAGGATAGCTTTGGCATTAAATAACCCATGAAGGTTGATATGCTATTAAACAAAGAAACCAAACAAAACCTGTTAGTTTGACCCAACATATTTCTGTATAGCCAAGCTAATGTCTAAACAAAGGCTTTTAGTTAAGATAATGAAGTTTTTACGAAACTTAAAGTATTAACAATATTTGTACATATATGCATAGGAGTTATAAATAGAAAACAATGTTAAGTAAAAACTTTATTATTTTAAGAAATAGTCTCTGTTTACATATAGATTATGTGGGGACATTTTGGTTTGAAGTTATGGCAAGGTTAGGTCTTTGATGTTTCAAAAACATATTTTGTGTAATGAACAACCTCTTATTTTTAGGGTGAAAAATTGGTCTTAAAAAGTAGTTTGTTATACAAGTATATACAGTAATATTAATCATATTGATCAAATATTATACAATGAAAAATTTCAGATCATCATATCAAACTACAGTCATATTAGATGATCACCCCAGGATCAAGCATAGTTTCAAGGCCAAAACATTAAAAACATAAACATGGCACATTACTGATAAGAGGGAGGTGCATTTATTTTTTAGAGACACTCAAGTAAAAATAGTTTATGTTGAAAGGGTTTGCACAATTAGGTGAGTTCTTGTATTAAAAATGAAAATTTTAATTTTGTATAATTGGGAATTTTTGCCAGGAAATTTTTTTATTGCTATCAAAAACATTGGAAAAAAGGTTATAACTTTTGGAATAACTCACGTATAAAAAAAGCTCCCTCATTAACTGTTAGACCACTCATAACTTTCAAACGTTTGTACCGTCCTTGATCTCGAAGTGTTTTTGGATGATAAGCAAGAAAACTGATGGCATTTCCTTTAATGGGTCCATCAACAACAGGTCCAAATGGATTACCAACTTCTCCATTCTAAGAGAAAACAAAAACAAAGTTACAATGTTTTATATACCATAATTTCTGGCATATAAGAAGCATGGTTTACAAAGGTATTCGGGGGGAATGCAGCCCCTCCCAACTCCATAGCTGTCAATTTCAAACTTTAGTATATAACCCTCTAGATATCAATAAATGAGATAATATTGGCATAGAATTATTTTAATGCAATATGTACATCTTATATGCAAGGAAATCCAATAATACAATAATACATACAATTGCTCTTTTCTGCTAGTAATGCTCTCATCATTTCTTGATCACTGACAATTCTTTTCTTCATGGTTTTCAACACTTATAATATTAAATCTCTGTATTTTTGTAACCAAAATGACAAAGCAATATATTAGCATAAACTAGATTTGCCTGGTGGTGGAAGTAAAATTACTTAAGACTCAACTCAGTTACTGGAAGCCAAATTATACTTACATTTTTGGTATATAAATTAGAAAAATTTTCAGATCTTATATGCACCACCATATTTATCTCCCTTGTCTCTTACTCTTTTTGAAATCAAATCATGACAAAACAAATAAGTAATGTTGGAATGTTCCAAAGATCACAAACCAGGTGAAAGAGAACAGAAAGAATTATTCAATATTTTCTTCGTATTTTTTTTCTTTATAAATAAATATCAATTCACAAAAAAAGCAAAAAAAAAATAATGATGATAATAAATATTCCAATTTTTCATATTTTATTGTATATGTATAAAAAAAAAAAAAAAAAAGGTTCATGGGGAATTACATAAATCTTTTCAAATTATTGTTTTTTGAAAAAATGTCAATAATTTAAAAAATTGTTTGTATTTCATTTTTTTGATAATTGCATAATTTTGTTAATAATAGAGTAAGTCTTTCTTAATAATAATTATTTCCGCTTCTTAATGACTGCATCAATTGTTAATTAATTTTGTGATTGGAATTTAAATAATTCCAGAAATCACACAGTAATGATATAGAAATTTTTTTAAATATAGATTTTTTAAAGATTCACTTCTAAGTAAAAATAAACACAAATTAATTTAGAAGAAATATATTATAGAACATATTGCTCCACTAACTGGCAATGACAAGTAACCCTTCTAGTTTCTATGATAGAATTTTTCATTATACATATATAAGGGTTCCATCCCAACCAAGAAAGTAACTTAAAAAAAAAAGATCATGAATTTTTTTGTAAGGGTTAAAGAAACTCGAGAGGTGATTTAAAACGAGTTGGTTGATTAACTTTAATGGCATGTTAATCTGTTTAGGTTTTTTTTTTAGTAGAATTGTGTTTACAGTATATTCAAATATACATTTTTTTGTGTAGTTTCTTAAGAGTTTTTTTTTTTTTGCACACAGTCCAATTGAACGTGAATCATGTTTAAACAGATTCACTTGACTCATAGATTGGGACTCTTACAGGTACTCAGAGGTAGTTTAGTGTCATGCCCAGGACACCCTTACTCCTCTGATGAATATATAGAGCATGAATATTTCATGGCTCAAGGTCGTATCCTTCTTGGTCAGGCTTAGAACTTTTCAAAACTCCCCACTTCCTCATTTGATTTTGTCAGAAATATCTCTATTAAATCTATAGATAATTACAGAGAACTTTTAAATTTCCTCAGAAGAGAGAACTTTTATGGTCTGCGACCTATTGGCTGAAATACTAGGTTGAGTCAAAAGTTTTGCAATATTTTGGTATGTTCTAATTCGTAGTGCATATATCATATAACCAAAGTAGTTCAAGATGTGGTAGGTAACCATTGGGGTTGGTAGTATTGTGGTAGTTGATATGCTGACACATTGTACATTAATATTATTTGTTGACTTTATTAAGACCTTTGACTCCATTCACAGAGGAAAGATGGAGCAATTTCTTCTCACCTATGGCCTACGAAAAGAAACCATTGCAGCCATAATGATGCTCTATAGTAAAAGTAAAAGTCCGTTCTCCGAATGGAGACACAGACTACTGTGACATAGTAGCAGGAGTACTACAAGGAGACACACTATTTATCATCTGTCTAGACTATGTACTTAGAACATCTATTGATAAAATTAAAGAAAACGGTTTCAAGCTAACAAAAGAAGAAGCAGAAAGTACCCCACAAAAACAATTACCGACGCTGACCACGCCAATGATATAGCACTTCTGGCAAACGCACCCACCCAAGCTGAAACCCTGCTACATAGTCTGGAATGCACCACTGCAGGCATCAGTCTCCATGTCAATGCACACAAAACGGAATATATGTGTTTTAATCAAACAGGCAACATCTCCACAATAAATGGTAGCATTCTGAAACTGGTTGACAAGTTCACATACCTAGGGACCAGTGTCTCATCAACAGAGACAGACATCAACATGCGACTAGCAAAGGCATGGACAGCTATCGATAGACTTTTGGTCATATGGAAGTCAGACCTGACCGATAAAATGAAGCGCAGTTTCTTCCGAGGAGCGATCGTGTCGATACTGCTATATGGATGCACCACATGGATGCTGACTAAACGGATGGAGTAAAAGCTTGACGGCAATTACACAAGAATGCTGCAAGCAATATTGAACAAGTCCTGGAGACAGCACCCCACAAAGCAGCAGCTATACGGCCACCTATCACCCATCATGAAAACTATCAAAATTAGACAAACCAGACACACGGGACACTGCTGGAGAAGTAGGGACAAACTCGTGAGTGATGTACTCCTGTGGACCCCTTTACATGGATGAGCAAAGGCAGGACGTCCAGCTCGAACCTACATACAGCAACTCTGTGCCAATATGGGATCTGCCGAAAGCAATGGACGATAGGGAGGTGTCTGAAATATCTGTGCTGATAGCGAGACATGATGATGATGATGTAGTTCAATTCAATAACTTATGCTTTATGAGTTTGAAGTAGATGATAATGCTGTGAAAACAAGCAAAAGCATTTGTTGTGCAAAAGGTGAAGATCAGAGTTCAGTAATTAGATGGTTAAAGAAATAACACTTGAGTTGTAGGAACCTTGATGATCAGGTAAAGGCAGGTAAGCCTAAAACTGTAGATTCTAAGGCTGTGCTTCATCAAGTTCATCAACTCTGGTAAATAGCACTCAGAGAAAATCAGGTGAGCTTAAATTCTCACAGTTCAGTGTGGTTTATCGCCTTCATTACCTTGGCAAAAGACTCCAAAGCTGTTGAATATTATCAAAATATTGCAAAACTTTTGACTCACCCTAGAGGATTTAAAAAAAAGAGTACATGGGTGGCAGTCATTTTTACATACTTTTAAAGGAATCCAAGCAGATGCATTCACTATTTCCATAGCAGACCTATCTTTCAGGCAGTTGATCATTCTCTGGTTGTCATTGGAAGGGCAACCAAGGTTTCGAGCCAAATTAACAGCATAGTAAGAGGCACTGGCAGGAGATCTAACTGCCCATTCACAGCAATCAGAACCTCCCATCATGATAGCATAATGAAACATTCCTGAAACAAAAAAGAATATATTAAAAAGAATTACCACAAAAAAGTAAAAAAGATCTGTATAAGAATAAAACTTGCATAATAAAATTAATGAATAATTCTTCAATATAATATACACTACTATTCAGAAGTATTTAGCTACCCCAAAAAATGTTTATTTCTCATCTTAAAAATGTTATTTTTAATAAAATAAGTATGACAATGGCTTTACTGAAGCCTTTTGACATTATTTTGCTTCCTCAACAGTGGTTTCTTGATGACAATTCTGGTATATAGGCCAGCTTCACAAAGTTTTCTCTTCACAGTGGATGTTGACACATTTTTTTCACAACATTGGTTCAGCGATATTTGGAGCAGTCAACCTTCTGTCATGCAAGCTGATCACTCTGAGGAAATTGTCCTCTGCTTTTTTGTTGCTTTTGATTCTACAAGACCAACTTTTGGTCTTGTTTTGTCCCATTTCTTGATGTCTCCTATTAGTATAATCCACTGTAGTTCAGGGAATTTTTATTTTTAGTACTAAAGAAAAATGCCTTCAAATCAATTTTTCTAAATATATTTGGTCAAAGTTACTGAGGAAGACTTGTATTTAGTATAATAAATAAAAACATGGGGGTGCTTAACTTGTTTCATTAAAAATAACACTTTTAGTATGAGAAATAAAAAATTTTGAGGGTGGTCAAATACATTTAACTGGTAGTGTGTATATATATATATATATATATATATATATATATATATATATATATATATATATATTCATAGGCCGCATTTTCTCTTTTAAACAAGTTGATTAAATAGGATAGACACTTTGTGTCTGCCTATTCAATCTTTGAATATAGCAGCCAAATTCTAAAATGTCTACAGTACATTTCCAGCCAATTCTTCCTCTTACCTCTAGTAAAATTCTTTGCTTCTTTAAATTCCTCTTCCACTTATTCTTTCTTCTATTCTTTATATAAATACATATGACTTGTCATTGTATTTGTCATTTCATTATTGACTCCCTCAAAGATGTCTCAAGTTGGGTTGATCGTATTTGGAAATATATGACACCTTCCTGAGTTAGTCTGATACAAAAATCAAACAATTCATATGAAGACTTGAATGGATCAAGTGTCTGTCCTATTTAAACAAACACACACACGTGTGTGTGTGTATATATTTATTTATTTACAAGGATCATTCAAGAAATAAGGGGAGTTTTGCCTAAAGAGTTGGCAATAGGAAGAACTGTTTACAATTGCACCTTTTCTAAAGAAATCAATAGTCAAGGTTCCTTTCATGTACCAGAAAACTGTCAGCATGAGCTTCTTTACTAATTGTTATTGGTTGGTTGGGTTTTATGGCATATCAACCGTTGTAGGTTATTTAACACCAAATCCATTTTTATGTAAATAAAAATTCTATTTAAAACAATTCAGTTTAGCATGAGTACACAGTTTAATTGTCAAAAACATTTCTATTTCAAACTATTCAGTTTATTCAAACAGTTATATATAGCAATTCAGTTTAGTGTAAGTACAGTTTCAATGTCAAAAACAGTTCAATTTCAAACAATTCAGTTTAGCATAAGCACGCAGTTTAAATGTAAGTACAGTTTAATTGTAAAAACATTTCTATTTCTAGCTATTCCATTTAGTCAAGCAGTTCTAATTCAAATAATTCAGTTTAGTATAAGTACAGATTTTGTTTACACACAGTTAAATGTCAAAACAGTTCTATGTTAAACAATTCAGTTTAGTGTAAATACAGTTTCAATGTCAAAAAACAGCTCTATTTCAAATAATTCAGTTTAGCATAAGCATGCAGTTTAAATGTAAGTATGGTTTAATTGTCAAAAACATTTCTATTTCAAGTTATTCAGTTTAATCAAACAATTTAGTTTAGCATAAGTATGCTGTTAGTTCTATTTAACCCATAGATAAGGCCCTATCAGGTGCTGCCACGCTGGGCCAGAGTGGACCTGGGAGCAATGGCAATGAAGGGGTACTCCGTATTCCCCAAAGCCCCAGCATTACTGGGATCTCACCATCAGACTGCTTAGTGTCATATCCAGGACACTCATTGGGGGGGGGGTTTACCCCTCTGCAGAGGTGCAGTCAGTGTATTCTACAGCCCCAGATGACTGAGCAATTTACTAATTGTGGGACTTGTAATTTTTTCTATATTGAAGAGTCAGTATTTCCACTTCATGGATTGTAGTGGCAAACCCATGTTTAGCCCATTTGTAAACATTCCTTTTTGACTGAAACATCTTCCAATAAACACATCAAATTCTTTTTGACTGAAACATATTCCAGCAAATGCATCACATTCTTTTTGACAGATACATGTTCCAGCAAACACATCACATTTTTTTGACTGAAACATCTTCCTGCAAACACATCACATTCTTGTTGACAGATACATCTTCCTGCAAACACATCACATTCTTTTTGACTAAACATCTTCCAGCAAACACATCACATTCTTTTTGACTGAAACATCTTCCTGCAAACACATCACATTCTTTTTGACCAAAACATCTTCCTGCAAATGCATCACATTCTTTTTGACTGAAACATCTTTCTGCTAGCACATCACATTCTTCAATAAATTTTACATGGTTTCTACATTTTAGCCACTAAAAATTTCATGAGAGACTACTATTCCAGCCGAGAGCACTGTTTAAGACCTCTGTTGGTAGAGATCTGCAGAACTCCATGGTCAGACTTCAACTTCTCAATACCATGGTCTTAACTCAACTCTCGACATGGCCCAAGTCAACTCCCAACTCGACCGGTCCCCATACGACAACCAATTGGACTGGTCCCCATTTGACAACCAACTCGTCTGGCCCACAGTCAAGACTCAATTGATGTGTTTTTAAAAATACCCAAGTTAAGAGCTGACTTTTATACAGAATGGGATAAGAAACTAAGTCTTTGTCTGCCACATTTTGATAGTGAGGGATTAGTGGCCAAGTCCATATTAGAAACTATCACATTCTTCCACCAACCACTTTTTGATTGTTATCTTTATCTTAATGACATATCAACCATTAAGGGCTCCAATAAAGACAGCCATACAATTTTATTTTTGGGTTTGTTTTGTTGTTTTTCCTTTGTGTAGTGAATGACAACTGCCACAAATAAAGTTAAGGCTTTGTTGGATTTTGTTTTTTTTTTAATGGCATATTAACTCCTTATGAGTTATTTAATGCTGAAATTTTATTCATTTCAAAATGTTTGATTATATTTTCAATGCTCTGTTGCATTCTTTTTAAATTGCACCCCCGAAAAAATTTGTCAATTATCATTTGTTTGCACAAAATTATATGATATCAAGTATTCTGTTCAAGTGTAAATAATTTTCACACGGGAATACATGAAACCTAAATTCATATACAATTATATGGTTCAAAGTCACTATTTCCATCTAATAAGGGGAGAGTCTCTGTGGTCTAGTAGCTAACGTGTTGGACTGTGACATTGTAGTTAGAGAGTTTGAACTCCAGGCACACTATTGCATTCACTTTCAGACTAATACCCTTGGGAAAGGAATGTAGCCCTTAATCCCCCAGCTATGGGTTAAATAGTATCATTTCTGTTCTAGTACAAGGATGGCTTTAGCATCAAATAACCCATAAAGCTTGATAGAAAGAAACTAAGCCATCTAATAATAAGCATTTGTTTGTAACCACTTTTATGGTTTCAAGTAATAATAATAATCTTTAATGTACAATTATAGCTTCAAACAACTAAGTGTGCAAATTATTTGTGTTTTATGGCATATCAACCATCGTAGGTTATTTAATACCAAATCTAGTTTATACATATATAATAGCTATATATGATTTGTAAAAATAAGTCAACAAAGTTAAATAGTTCCAAGTATTACTATGTATCACCAACAATTCAATTAAACATCAGTCATTTGTTTATAAACAGTTAAATGATCAAACAGTTCTATTTCAAGCAATTCAATTTAGAATAAGTCATTTGTTTGCACTCAGTTTAAATGTCAAACAGTTCTATTTGACCCATAGATAGGACCCAATCAGGTGCTGCCATTCCAGGCCAGAGTGGACCTGAGAGCAATGGCAATGAAGGGGTACTCCAAATTCTCCAAAGAGTGAAAGAATTGACTTATCTCCAAGGCAGAAACTGCAATGCACATGCTTCACATGTAGAGTACCTTTCAAAAAGAAACATGGTTGCTGTTGAAATGAAAATATATAGATGGTGGTCTCATAGAATCTCACAGGACTGATGTTTATAGGCAAATTTTGAGCTTGCTTTGATGTGAATATAAGAATAGGAAAGGTTTAGTGCAAGATGGGGCGATTCATTTCTCTGGTGTTTGAGATCAGTGAGTCAAGGTGATATAAGCTGAATATGGAGTTGGAGTGAGAATTAATCTAGGAGGTGATAAGAGAGGAACTCGGAGGATGTACTACTATAGCAGTGGGATAACAAACCACGTACAGCTCTAGCATTACTTCAGCCTCACCATCAGATTGTTTAATGTCATATCCAAAGCACTCATTAGCAGAAGCGGGGGGGGTCTTAACCCTCTGCAGAGAGGCAGTCGATGTATTCTATAGCCCCAATTGACTAGGCTAATATAAAATTGATAAAAAAAATTTTAAATCATTATTTTTTGAAACTGACAAAATGCAGTAGAAGTAGGTCTTCTGTATTAGATGTGGATATATGTATTAGATGTGGATATGAAGAGCATATACAACCAATAAGTTTGCAGGCACTAGTGGTATAATGGTAAACATCATAGGAAATGGACATGGTGAACAGAGTTCAAATCCTAGATGAAGCTGTTTGTATTTCATATAGTGCTAAATCTCCTATTTAGCACTATATGCAGACTAGACTCTTTAACCTTAGCATAGTAACCAGTATAGGAGAAAAAAACTGAATTTAAACCTACTAAACTTCACTTAAAACTGACTTTGTGCTACATCCTGTTCATGTGGAGGGATTAGGTTATCATAGTTAACGGACTACTCATAAACCAAACAAAAACAAAACAAACCCCTTTCCAAGAAGTGATGAGTCACTGATGTCATCAGCCAATAGTATTTAGGAACGAGTCGTAAGGAACCAAATCCTTCTGCATAGGACTTTTTTTTTAAATATTAAATTCAGCCTATCTTTCTAAGGACAGTCCTCAATTAATAGACAAAATAGGTAGTAATAAAAAACACATGGTCGAAGTAGAATGAAGTTTCTCACTATCATATAGTAATAATAAGCAAGGTCATTCTACTTAGATCACATAGCATAGTAGCGCACAGTAGGTATAAAAGCAGTGGTATCAAACCAGGTTAAATCAGTTTGGCTGGATGTCAGCCAAGGGTGCGGGAGAAATCAGATTCTCCCCTGGTCATTCTACAACCAAAGCCTAATCAGCAGCAGCTGCCCACGAGGACTGTTCAAGGCTTCTTCTAAAGCTGATGTCCATATTCCAGCCACAGACGACGCAGGAACATTGCCAGCCTCTCAGCTTAAAAGCCCTTTTCAGGGCTACCAAGAAAGTCTATCCAAACACCTCCTGAGATGGCACAATGCAGCAGACACAACTACAAGCCTCTAAATCTAACAGCCCTTTTCAGGTTAATTCAGAAAGTCTAACCTAATACCCTTTGAGACGGAACCAGCAGCTACCTTCTTGCACCCGTGACCACTTCCCTGCAGCAGCAACTACCACTCCTGCATCGATGACCACTTCCCTGCAGAAGCAGCTACCAGTCCAGCACTGGCGACCAGCTTCCTGCAGCAGCGACCACTTTCTTGCATCAGCAATTACCAGTCCTGCACCAGCAGACACCAGCAACTGCCAGTCCTGAACCAGCAACCACTTTCCTGCACCAGCAGATACCAGCAACTACCAGTCCTGAACCAGCGGCCACTTTCCTGCACCAGCAGATACCAGCAGCTACCAGTCCTGAACCAGCGACCACCTTCCTGCACCAACAGATACCAGTCCTGAACCAGCGACCATCTTCCTGCACCAGCAGAAACCAGTCCTGCACTAGCGACAACCTATCCAATGAATACCAGTCTTGTACCAGCTATCCAGACCTGCTCTAGCGACTAGATCTTGCTCCAATGATCACCATCCAGTCACAGCAATTGTTCGCCATATGCTTTTCCGATTTATGATTCGCCATAATAAAGTTTAGCCTTTCGAAGCAACACCCTCGTTTTGTCATTCTTGCCTAGTTCGCCGTCAGTCACTTATATTTTAAAAAGTTTGTGGGGACCAAAATATTTATCTGGCCTCCGCAACAAGGTAAATACATACAAACAACCAGCTTTAAGATAGCTTGGTACCCTTGCTTGTTGGGAGTGAGTTCCACCTTGGAACTCTATCAAAGCTCTGTATATTTCTTCTTACTTAGTCTGGTATCAGTTGCTAGAAGATGCTATGCCAGTGTAAACCATGAATTTTTAGATCCTTTGAACTTTGCTGTTAATAATCTATACTCCAATAAATATTCTATATACTAAGCAATAAAAAATATTTTTCCTAGACATTTTCTAAATCTTTTCATAGCTAGACCCTTATCATTCAACTGTACTGATAAGTAAAAAACAAAACAAAACAATAAACAATTACTTACGGTCAGACTGTGGGGACAGGAGGTGAATACCAACACTAGCTGCTCCAGCATCATGGCCAGCGATTGTGATTCTGTCAGGATTACCATAAAAATACTTTATATTATTTTTCACAAACTGAAGGGCTAAGAGCTGGTCCCATAAGCCATAATTTCCAGCAGCAATAGAGTCTCCAGTGCTCAAAAATCCTACAAAAATAATTTCAAAAAGTGTTAAAGTAAAAAAACAAGTCAAAATAGAAAACTGCTTTGAATGGGTAATATACGACTGACACATCACTTGTGGCCATCACACTCAATCAGGTATTCTGCTAGGTGTATGATATCTGGTAACTAGTCAATATGATCCAGTGATTTTTGATCTGATATAAAGGTATTTATTTATGAATGCAAACTAGTAAATTCACTCCCTGTGGACACCTATGCTTTTATTGACACAGCTAAAATTTTATCCACCTCCAGAAGTCTATGTAAAGTGCTATGAAAAGCCCTGTACTAGACTAAATTTCTTAGCTTTGACAAGGTTATATTTTCCATTAGATTAAAGTAGGATTTTACCAAAAATTCCAACTTGTACCAGCTGCATAAAGGGTGTTGGGTGTTGCAATTTTGAATGAGAAAGAAAAAGAAAATTTGGAAAGTCAAATTAATATAATTTCTGTAAAGTAAGTAAATATTTGATTTTAAACATCTAACTGTATTGCTATTGAAAGACAAATTTTGGTCATTTTTATTTTTGTCATTTGTATATTTTAGCATTTCTCATTCTAGGATTATCAAATTGGTGAGCAATGGGTATATACTCTTGTAGGGAGACAGTCTTCCTTTTGGATTTGTGGGTATGTCTTTGGACATCATTAGTCATATGAGTCTTTGAACTGATAAGATCTTTCTATTCATCTCAGTTAATTTTCATAGTGTAATCCTATTTACCAACCGCTCCGCTTGGGCAGGATATGACACAAGGTCAATTTTTAAGTGGAGTTTAACAGGTTTGAATTCAGAGTTTTCCTTCTCCTAGACTAGTTGCCTCCCCAAGGCTGAAGAACCCAGTCTGTCCAACTATTTACCCATAGCTGGAGGGAGAATAATTGGATTCATACCTTTCCCAAAGGTATTAGTGCTATGTGAAATGCAATCAGTCTCGTCCAGGATTTTCATAGTGTAATTGTGGTATTTTTGCATTAGAAGTTTGCATGGGTTGTGTGCTTGAACTATTGTAGTATGAATAGGTCAGTAATTGAGGTTAACTAGGGTTAGAAATAGAAAAGCAACTAATTAATCTGATGCCTGCTGTCCTCACGCCCCATAAATTTTAGGGTTACATGCTCTATTGTAAATGGAAGTGCTCATTTGTAGTAAATAAATTTGGTTGAATGGCATGAAATCTATTTGTTACAAATGGGTGCAACCATTTATAATAAACATTTTATCTCTGTTAATTGAATAGATTTTGTCTCATCACTAGACGAATGACATTGTTGCTTGTCTTGCTATTGAAATGGAAAATACCAAAGAGAACAAATAAGGCTTTTTACCATTTTTGAACCCCTTTCTATACACTTCTTGTCACAGAACAATGAGCTCATTTCATCTGTTGCGATACATTTTTAAATTCTTGTAATACCTCTTACATATTTTTATATGTATATATTAAATGTCCTCTATGGTTCATGATCTATTTTCATCTTTCCTTCTGTTAGTATATCAATGGATATACTAATGCTAATATTGGACTTAAGTGAGTGGGAATGCAACTAAATATCCTTCCTTGTACCAACCATTACAAATAACTGGTAACGTCCTCTAATACAGTTATAACCTTTACATAAATTGATTACTGAAGCATTTTCTATACATAATCAAAATGGAAAACTGTGTCAAACTTCTGTTTAGTTGGCAACAAGAAAAATGCTATTACAAAATATTATAATCCATTATAGAGTCCAAGACAATTCATTCAAGATCTGTTTATAGATCTCGTCAGCTATGCGACTCAACCCAGTTGGCCAATCACAGTGAGCAGGCTATGTTATATTCATATATGGTAATGCAGAGGAGATAAGGAAGAAGGGTAGCTCACTGACCAGGATATCTTACAAATTACTTCAATAACAGGGCTAGAAGAAATGGTAAGAAAACAAGATCAAGAGGAATTTATATATAAAAATTTACAAGAGGGTTCCCTTTCTTTATGTTAGTTCAGAGGGCTTTACAATGAAGCTAGGTCATTGCATGTCCATTCTGTGATGTTGAGTCCTCAGTAAGTTTATGGATGACTTGTTTTGAGCTATCCTTTGATACATACATGAGATAAAGTAGTTTGGTTCTAAAAGGATATGTTCTGGGTGTTATCCATATCTAGCAGTTGAGGCAAGTAAAGAAACTGCTGTCTGTCAAAGTTGCATGGGAGCTGTGATAATGAGAACTGCTTTTTGTGGAATGTGGGATGGTATTTATATGCTTTTGATAGGATCTAGAAAGTGTCCCCATCTTTAGTCTGCAGTACCTTCTGATTATCTAAAAAAAAAAAAAAAAATGGTTTAATTCCTTGTTACATAATTACAAACTGTCAGTCAATGACCTTGAACAATCTATATGCTATTTTTTTTAACTGCAATGAAGAGTTAATGAACTGTAACAAGATTTTACAAAGAGTCAAATGGTTATGACATCAGCAATTAAAATAGCAGTTATAGCTGCCATTTAACAAACTGTTCTTTATAGCAAAAGATTTCAAAATTTTTATAAAACACAAATTAAAATGAAAAAAATAAAAAAATTGAATTTAAATCAGGGAATTTAGAAAAAATAAATAAAATGTCAGTTTGAATACAAAACCATAAATTATCAATCTTTCCTACAAAACTGTATTTTAAGTAATCATTTCAAAAAGAGAAAAGACAATTTAGAACATTAGATATATTTTTGCTGGAAACCAGGTATCACTGAAATGCAAATGATTCAATTACCAAAAACAAATCTACATTAAAGGGAGAGAAACATAATTCATACAGTGTGTGTTTCTGCAATTTACTAATAATAATAATATGCCATATTCCTCGGAGTTCCAGAACTGATACTTCATCATTAAGATGCAGATTGGTATCATACCAAAGACATGACAGAAAGTATATTGTATCATAATGGAGATTATGAGTCTGCCTGTCTATAACTGTAACTACATAACCACCAACATTGTAATTCCCATAATTATTTATGTTATATTCTCAATGATTATTAAATACTAATATATCATTTGTACTGGAGATTGGCATTACGGTTAGACTGTTTGCCAATGGCCCAGGAAACCTTGGTTCAATCCCAGGTTGAGTCATACCAAAGACTCAAAAAATGGTACTTGATGCCTCCTTGCTTAACATTCAGCATTATAAGGTATGGATCAAGGGTAAAGTGGGACAATCCTGGGAAAGGAGTAGCACCCTCCCATACAACGTGGTGTAGTAGCTATCAAAAAGGGAGTCTTTGGGTCACCCTCGACTAAGGACACCAACTTTACTTACTTTTACTTTTACGTTGTGCATTCAATAAGTTTCCAGACTTTTTTGGACAGGCATTTAAAATTGGCATAGACTCTCGAAAATTCAGTATGTTATTGCTATACCTCTTATGAGATGACTGACCAATTTCTATGATTTCAGGTTCAAATAAACAGCTACAGCAGGAATTGCAATACACCCTACTAAAGCCTGATTGTCACAGCTGGTTAATTTAAAAAATGCAATCTGGATGTGAGGAAATTTTGGAAGAATGATATGCAATAAAATTCTGTCTTAAACTTGGAAAAAATGCCACAGAAACATATAGAATGCTTCAGACTACTTTTCGACCATCTTGCATGAATCGAGCATCAGTTTTTGAGTGGCATATGAGATTCAAGGAAGGCAGGGAGTTTGTGAGGGATGTTGAGAGGTGTGGGAGGAGTAAGGAAGTCAGAACACCAGAGTTGATTGGCCAAAGGGTTAGGGTTAGGGTTACTATGTTGGAGTTTTAAGGGAGTTCAGGAAGAAATTCCGTTGGAAGAGGCCAGCACTCTTCAAATCGGGTCAGTGGTACTATTTACCAACCCCTCCGCTCGGGCAGGATATGACACAAGGTCAATTTTTAAGCGGAGTTTAACAGGTTTGAATTCAGAGTTTTCCTTCTCCTAGACTAGTTGCCTAACCATGGCTGAAGAACCTAGTCTGTCCTACTATTTACCCATAGCTGGAGGGAGAATTATTGGATTCATACCTTTCCCAAGGGTATTAGTGCTATGTGAAATGCAATCAGTCTCGTCCAGGATTTGAACTCGTATCGCCGTGTTCATTTCCTACGGCGATAACGACTACACCACGGACATCTCCATAAATCGGGTCAGTGGTATTTCCACCAGGACAATGCACCAGTCCACAACTCCATCCTTATCCCAGACTATTTGACCAAGATGGGCATCAAGACACTTCTTCACCCTACCTATAGTCCAGACCTTGCTCCCTGTGACTTTTGGTTATTCCCTAAGCTCAAGGAAAAACTTAGAGGCTGTCGTTATGAGACAATTGAGGGGATGAGAGAGGCTGTGACGAAGGTCATTGACACGCTCACACAAGAGGACTTCCATGGAGCCTTCCAGAAGTTGTTGGAACAATACAACAAATGCATTGCAGCCGGAGGAGATTCCTTCGAAGGGAACTAGAGTTTCATGTGTGTATTATCCATAGAAGTACCCATACGAAAAAAGTCTGGACACTTATTTAATGATCCTCGTATTTATTAATGATGTCTCTGTGAAAGTCTAGCTGATAAATAATTACTTGGTGTTATTGATTTCTATTCTCTGACATATTAAAACAGAAATATTGATTTCTATATAGAAATCAATTAAAATAAAATAAAAATAAGTATAATCTTTTTATATCTTTTCTTATTTAGTTTCATTAATCTTAACTAATATAATATTTTATTACATTAAAACTTAAATACTTGCAACTGCATGTTTAATATATGTGCATACATATTTTCTAAATTTATTCATAAAAAGTAAATGTCTGTCTGGTAGGCAAGGAGTAATAAAATATGTTTTAATCTAGAAACTCAGACTGAACACAAATTATCCAAAGTTTTTTTTTTAGTGTGGATGGAGAGCGATTGAACCATTTACAAGAACAAGAAGAGCTGGTTTCTCTAGAAGGAAGAATCTACCCTGTACATTGTGTCCGTTATCTGTTTCTACATACTTCCATGGTCTCAGAAACTGAATGGAAGGAAAGTAAGTGGTCATGAGGTGGAATAGATAATTTATCAAAAAAACCAACAGAGAGAAGATAGACAATTAGACAAAGTTCAACAGTAATTAACCAAAATTTGCCAAAAATCACCAGACTTGATCAGCTATCTAAGTGGTAGCAGGGGTTGGAAGTGGGGATTTGGTGTTCTGTGAACCTGAATAAAAGCTAGGTTTTTTAATTCTTTATCTTTGGTAGCTGGAGACGTGAGGAGACAAGTGATAGTGTGGATGGAGAGCAATTGAACTATTCAACAATACAAGAAGAGCTGGTTCTTCTAGAACAGTAATTCCCAATGTAGGGTGCATGCCCCATGGGTGGGGTTTGTTTAGAGACCAAGTTTATGGCCTTTTAAGCTTCCTTCATGGGAATTTCAGTAAAATTTTGAATATGTAAGAATTGAATATTATAGGGGAGCATCAGAATTTTAGAAATGCCAAAGAGGGGCATAGTCCAAAATTGGTTGGGAACCACTGCTCAAGAATGAGGAATCTACTCTATAGTGTTATCTGTTTCTACATACTTCCATGGTCTCAGAAAGGGGATAAAACAAAAGTTCCTACATTTGAGGTGTCTTGCATTTTTGTATTTCCTCTCTCTCATAAGACAATCAGCTATCACTGACATAGTAGTTGTCAGTGACTGTGCTACACTAATAGAGCCGTTTATGTTCCATCTTAATACATAAAGAAATATTCCTTTAAGGAACAAAGAAAAAAAAATGGTAACTTACCAAGAGCATTCAATCTATAATTAATAGTTACAACTACCACATTTCGTTCTGCAACCAAGTAGGCAGGGTACTGTTGAGAAGTTCCAGCAACAAATCCTCCACCATGAATAAACACCATTACTGGATAGAGAGAAGGATTTCCTATCTTTCTTCCCCTGGGGCCCAAATCAGGATTAGGGTACTTCTCCAGAGTTTGCTTAAAAAATAAAATTAAAAAAGAAAAACACTTAAAAGTTTTATTTGAATTACAAGGGATATCCAGGAAGTAATTGATTTTAATGGCATGTCATCTAAGGTTATTTCACACCAAGAGGTTAGGGAATTGTATACATTGTATATTTATATTTACATCTCTAGAGCAGTTTCTTAAGATTTTGCATACAGTTATATGAACCATCATTACAACTGCAAATTGAACTCAGAAGATTTGAAATCCAAGTTTCTTGCCACATTTTCAATTTCTATAAGAACCACATGCTTCCATCTGGATGATTTCTCAACCTTATTATCTACACCCAGCAGGTAGTGAGCATGTTTGGCTAGTGAGCATACTGCTATGAATGGTTGTTCTCCAAAATGAAACATGCCAAAAGTATGCAGCATTTGGAACTGTCAAATCCTCACTTGTCTGATGTAATCCTTCGGTGAATAGCCTCGTTTAATCCTCATATTACATATTTTGGTGATTGCAAACAACATCAGATGTCTCATTAACGAATTATGATTGTTATCTTGTTAATTTAATGATTTTTTTTTTTCTGTCCTTTTAAGATTGCAGCCCTGGGCCCTCACGGATTAAGCTTGGTGAACCTAAGGCTGAAAAGTTTGGGGACCTCTGCTCTAAACCAATGCTTTTGGTAGTCATGAGTATAAAAACCAAGATGAGGATAATAATTAAAGACTAGTAAATCCTGAAAAATTACCTTGGAAATTTAGACACAGATTTTATTTTTTTTAAATATTTTTTGCTTTATTTAATATCTTATCAAAATTAAGGTGACACATACACAAAACCAAAAAACATGTATAAGTTCAATGACTTTTGGAAAATAGTACAGGATTTGAAAATAAGTCTGGAAATCACTGGTCTAAATACTTAATAAGCAGAGAAATAGAGTTTTGGTTGGGTTTTATGGCATATCAACCATTGTAGGTTATTTAATGCCTAATCCTGTTTAGACATATATATTAAATGCATGATTTGTAAAGACATTTTGTTGATAATATTTATAACCAAACCTGGACTCTTTTTGCACACTGTCAAATGGTTTCATGTATTGCTATATAATATATTGTAATAATTTAACATTAGTCATTTATTTGTACACATATAAATGGATATACATATGATTTTTAGGTGAATAATTTGTTGGTAATTTCATTTTTAAATGAGTTAGAACTAATATTTGTACACTAGTATTGCTACTGTTTCCACAGTTAAATGGTTTCAACTTTTGCTATCTAACACCAGTGATTCTATTCAATTTTAATCCTGTTTGCAGACAGTGAAGTAGATAAAAGTTTTGTTTTTAACACCAATTATTCCATTTCAACACTATTCATTCATTTGCACACAGTTAATGGTTCCAAGTATTGCTATGTAATACCAATAATTCAGTTTAGGCACACAGTTAAAGAGTTTCGAGTATTGCTCTCTAACACTAATTATCCTGTTCAACATCACCCATTTGTTTGCATACAGTTAAATAGTTCCAAGTACTGCTATGTATCACTAAAAATTCAATTAAACATCAGTCATTTGTTTATACACAGTTAAATGATCCAACAATTCTATTGCCTGGATCCTCATCATCAGATTTAATGGCACATCCAGGACACTCATTGTAAGGGAGGGTTTTTTTACTCTTCTGCAGAGATGCAGTCAATGTATTCTACAGCTCCAGCCAACTGGGTGAGGAGATATAGGTTATTGATTATGCTAATAAGCTGTAACAAAAGTAGGGGAAATTAGCATAATGAGTTTGTAAAAACATGTAACTTGATATTGTAACAGAGGAATCTTCTGGGTAAAAGGTTAATACTGATATGAATCATAAATAAAACAAGCAAACATAAAACAAATAATAGGAGTTTGTGTTTAATAGACATTTTTTATGTATTATTTTTGGCAATAAGCAACAATGCACAAGATATATTTTTGTGTGAGTATTCCTTTTTGTATGTGTACATAAATGTTCTAAGTATTTTTTTAAAACTGCTTACTTGTGTGTCAGTTCTGTATTCCTATGAGGATTGAACTTGTTTATCATAGTGATATTTGCAACTGATATTTTTGGTTCAGAGGCTGAAGTAGCCAGTAAATATCTTAGGTCTGTACTCTTCTCTTTGATTACTGGCCTTCAACTGGCTAGTAAGGGGGAATAGCTGGTATTCAGATTCACTAGATTTTGGTGGTAAAATAGGGAAAAGTTATATTTGGAAATGATGAGGATCTTTTCTTGGACATCATAATTAATTTTTTAGATTTGATAAAACACTTGGGATAGGGATTGTTAAAAAGTACAATTAGAAACATCAACTCAGAAAAAAAAACATTTAAAAACTTACATTTGGTGCAAAGACATTTAAATAAAGGCAATCTTCATCCATTTTATGAAAATTTGGTATTGTCTCCCGTACATACCAGGGTATTTGGGGACACGCAGGTCTATAGTAAGTTGCATCCCAGATGTTATTCCATTCAGGCTTTTCTGGTTCCTAAATACAAGAAAATTGAACTAAAAAAAAAGTTTTCTAATAGCATTGAGTATATGGGGCATAAAAAGGTTTTGGTGATTGTGGTGAATTATTGGTATTGTTGGGAGATTCTAATATGTTTATTTTAGTTAGTAAGTTTTTATTCCTGTTTTAAATAAAATACCTGTTTCTTCATTTTTAAAAAAATTTTAGAATTATATTTCAGGTATTTGAAATAAAAAGAGAGTCTTTTCTAGTTCATAATTTGAGTGGAAAGAACAAAAAATCCATTGCTTCAAGGAATGGCAAGGGAAATCTTTTGAAATTCTGACTTTTGTTGTTTTTCTTTAATAAGTACATAATAATTTTTGCTTTTTTATTAAAAAACAGAAATTAAAATAGGAATAGATAAATTAAGCTTAATTAATAATCCTAATTAATAATGAAACAGTTTAAATAAACTGTTTATTATTTTACAAATATTAGGGGAAAAAAATTCAACAAATTTCAAACAAGTGAAATATAATTAACTAAAAAAAACTTTGTCATCACAAAATTTTTTAAAAATAATAAATGAATTAAATTTCAAAATTAAAAAAAAGTGTGTGAAACTGGGTTTATAGCAGAAAAGAGTAAATTGTTGATTCTGCCAATCACCAAAAATAATTCTAACCTGGAAACTTACAGTAAAATGGAAAAAAAAAAAGAAAAAAAGAAGCTAGATAAGTAAATAAATCGATAGATAAAGATTAGTTATTTTATCATAACGATCTTTGTTTTTATAATAGATAAACAATAGACAATAATTTCATTTATTAATCATTTAAAAACTATTAGTAAAAACTATCATAAAAACCAAAAAATTATTTATTTTAAACAAGTAAATACAATGAACGTAAGTAACCGAAATAATGAAACTTTTTCAGGTCAATAGATTCAAAACTTTTAAAAGCAAATTTAAAGGGGAAAGTGGTTAATTTAAAATAATTACTGAAAATAAAGAGTTGTGAAACAGTATATAGCCAACAACAGTAAATCGTTGATAAGACAACACATTTTTCACAGAAGGATGGATATAAAGTCATCTAATTAGAAAAAAAACAAACATATTAATGCAAATAATAATCATCATAGTTAATAAAATAATAGATACTGAGACAATTTTCTCATTTATCTATTATATAAAAAATATTAAGTCTGTTACAAAAAAATGATAATTTTAACCTAAAAACTTTTAGGCAAAATGACACATTTAAAATATAATTAACTACAAGTAAAAATAAAAACAAATCAGCTAAAAAAAGTGGGGAGTAGTAATTTTTTCTTATCTCTTTTCGTTTTATTAAAAAAGTAAAGAAAAGAAAAAGTTAGTAAATAAAATGAAAGTAACTAAAATGAATAATGAAACTTCCTTATTTTTCAGTCAGTGGATTTAAAACATTTATAAGCAAATTTAATAAAGGGAGATGGAGCACTTAAATTACTTGATTACTGATTAAAATCTCAAAACTTTACAAAAAACCCAACAACATTTCATAACAACTTGATATAAGGATTGGGAAAAAAATAATTCAATTTTTCACAGAATAAATAAACATTAAACAAAATAATAGGTTATTTTCACATTTAAGACATGAATTAAAAAAAAAAAAGTAGGTAATTTCTTCTTACCCTAAATCTAAATTCGCCCCTATATGAAGGCCTTTTAGCATAGGGTATCCCTAGGTAGACATTAATTCTTCTGTTAGGGTAACGACGTTTATTGTGTACAGGGATGGTGAAACCCTTGACAGATCCGTATTGTAGATGAACAAGTGAATCGTGATTTTGTGGCCGATAAAACTGATCTTGTTCCTTATCACAGGTAAGGCCTTCACACCTGTTATAGCACATCGCTAACAAATACAAACAAACCCCAATCGCTGACCAAGGGCCAAATTTACTCGACCCAAATAATGACCAATTCATATTGTCGTTCCTATAGCCGCCATTATGCTCCCCGGAAGTATACAGGTGAGAAGACGCGTCACGTGATGTTCGACCCTCTCAGGTGTGTCCCATCAGGTGTGGTAGTAATTTACTAAGCTTTTTGTTTAGATAAGGCACAAGACCGCCATTAGGCGTGGTAGTCTGTTCACAAGAGTGCAGGTCTTATTTTTTTTAAAAAATTGCCATTTCCTTGGACATTATCAAAATACATTAAAAAAGGGGTAAAATAAGCCCTACTTTTCTCATGCAGTAAATATAACCCATTTCAAATTAAAATTATTGAATTAAACATTGTGTTCATTCAACGTCGTTTATTAGGTTGGCGTAAGCAACATTTTGCCGAGGGGATACTGAAATCGTTTAGCAAAATATTTACTACTGTCTTTGCAAGTACGATATTACGAGGGTAGCAATTTGATTGATTTTAATGGCAAGTCAACCCGTCTGGGATTATTATTTTATACCTAAAGTTTAGGGAATGGTATTCATTGTGCATTTATATTTACATTTTTTGAGTTGTTTCTTAAGAGTTTTTTTACTCACAGATATATGATATTAGGTGTTTCCATTTAATACAAACAATTCAAAAAGATTTAGACTCATATAATGGGACCCTAACAGGTACAACCATTCCGGGTTAGAGTGGATCTGGAAGTATTGGCAATGAAGGGGTACACTCCAGATCTCCAGAACGAGAGCCTCACCACCAAATGCAATTTAGTGTTCACCCCAGGCCATCACTATTTTGAGGGTTTAGCGGGTAGGAGGCCTTACCCCTCTGCAGGGAATACAGTCAACTTATTCTAAACCCAGTCGACAGTTTTTTTTAGCCATTTGATTAGACAGTATCAAAGTATTTTTATTTAAAATTAAAATTGGGAAAATAAATTCTAGTTGACTCACGCGGTAAATATAACCGATTTCAAATTAAGATTATACATCGTGTTCATTTAGAGCTCTTTATACGTCTGATGCTAGCAGTATTTTGTCGAAGGGTTAGTGAAATATTTTAATAGGATATTTACTTCTGTTTGTGGCGGGCAGGATGTTACGAGGTAAGCGCGAATTTAGCAAATTACGCATAAAGAGTTGGTAACAAAATGCAGTTTAATATTGCAGCAGAAAAGTCTTCCAGATAACTGTGATAAAAGGTTAATGTTGGAATTAATTATAGAATCAAACAAGCAAACAGCAAACAAATAACAGGAGGTTGAGTTGAACAGACGTTCTCTTTTTATGTATTAATTTTGGCAATAAGCAATAATTCATAATAATATTATTTTGGGTAAGTATTCATTTTTGTATGTGTACATTGTGCGTAAATGTTTTTAGTGTTCTTTTTTCTTTTTTAATTGCTTACTTCCGTGCTAGTTCTGGATTCTTTTGATGATAAAGCTTGGTTGATGTCATAAAATTTTGCTCTGATATTTTTTATTAAGGGACTGGAGTATCTAAGGTCTGTCTTCTTCGATCACTAGACTGCTACCTAATAAGAAGGGAATAGCTGTAGATTTTGGCAGTAAAATAGGAAAAGTTATTTAGGGAAATAATGACACACGTGGATCATTTTCTATTTTTATATTTGAAGAAACATTTGCATTTGGGACCGTTACAAGAAAGTTTTGGTCCACACTTTTGACTCTGTGGCAGACAGGGCTTAAAATAAAATAACTATGTAAATAAATAGCTACTTTGGGTAGCAATTAATACTTTTATTATAAGGAGCAAACACGCAATATTTCAACTTACATTATTAACTTATATTAATTAACTTATGTTAATTAGTATTATAAGTATTATATTAACTTATATCAATTTTAACTTTACTGTAAAAATGTGCTATTTTTTTAGTTTTTTTTTAAACTTTTGATTTTAATAAGCAGCCATTTAAAAAAAACATTATACCAGTGTTGGATTAAGAATAATGTTGTTTTAGAAAATAATCAAAATTTTCATTATGTTTGGATGTAACCGTAACCCAACAAAAACGGCACATCATAGAGAAATTTTTATTAGAGCAATACACTTAAAATGCTCTAGCTTAAAGAATAGAGTAATTCCAGAACAATTTACAATTGAACGATTTTCCGTGACTAGCGTTCACTCTGAACGTCATTTTTTAATCATCCAAATCTTCGCAAAAACAAAGGTGAATGAAATGAAATGCTAAATCTAGAATCCACCACTCCATCCAAAAATAAAGACAAAAACTTGTGGGGATTTAGGAATTAACAGTAAAACTCCCAACCGGATATTGACTCGTCGGCTGCCAGATACAAAATGTATAAACGCGTCGCCACGCATAAGGCTCCACGCATCCATCCGGTTAAAATCAGAAAAAAGAAAAATAATAAAAAGTAAAGTAGCCAATGGGAAGTGGTCGCGCCAAAATTAGAAGGATTTTGGAGTAGCGAATTTGGAGCCGGTGTAGAGAGATAAATACTCAGGTTTTCTGTGAACCGACCTCTTTTCGGGTAGTGACGTCGAACCGACAACACCGATTTTACTGTCTGGTGTTTTTGGGCACCACGCTGTGTCTCGGGACGTAGCGTTGGTTAGTCCATTCACCAAGTAAATAAAGGAAAGTATGGAAGAAATGTTTTCGTCTCTTATCTGTTTCTATCTTTTCTTTTTGTATATTTCTTTTGGACTTTCTTTGGGCAAGGCATTGCGCCAGCCAGTCAACGTGGGGTAAAATAATATAACCAAAATATGGAGTCAGATATCTTACGGCAACACAGCCTGGCCCTTAGCCACTGACTACCTAAAACCCTTCAAACCCCACAAACTAAAACTATTATCAATATTCTTATTGGTCTGTAGTGTGTGAAAAATAGAATAATAAAAAGAAAGGAATAGAATTCAATAAATAGAATATCTAATCTCCCCGCATTTTATGCGAGAGGCTAAGGTTTGCGAAAAAAAAAAAAAAAAAAAAAAGGATTATCAGCAGTTACAGAGGAATCTTGGAAATGAACAGACATGTTTTAGATCGATCGTAAATACTTTCCATATAAGCATGAACTGTGATTAAAAAAACATAAAATAATTTTTGTATTCAATATTGAACTGATTAATTCCAAAAAGGAAAATAATTTAAAATTCAAATCCCTGACACAACAACTCCTTTTTAAACTTGTGTATATTTGAAATATATATAAATTTTGTTATTTGTTGAATATTATTGTCATCTTTCTCTTTCTTTTTCTATTCCTCTGTGTAACTATGTTGACCTCAATTTGTTATTAATCTATTATCGTCCCGTCACTATAGATCGCTGTTACAACAGGAACCTATTGCGGTACCACTGTTTCAAACTTTGATTTGACCTCGTGAGTGTTTACATAGA
Organism: Sepioteuthis lessoniana; assembly: GCA_963585895.1. Lineage (NCBI taxonomy): Eukaryota > Metazoa > Mollusca > Cephalopoda > Myopsida > Loliginidae > Sepioteuthis > Sepioteuthis lessoniana. The sequence continues at coordinate 95,537 of CAUZXS010004477.1, forward strand.
CTCGTGTGCAAGAGAAAGAAAAGAATCAGGAGCATTAAAAATGAATTTCTGTTTGCCGTTTCACGTGCGAGAAAAAGGTGGTTAATCAGCTGTAACATAAAGGTCGATCACCAAGGCAACAAAGATGAAGGACATTCCTTTTTACATACAAGACATAATCTTTCTCATTGGACCCGTAATCTGGTTTGGTCGTCGAGATGCTTCTCATGTAGCGTGTCTTAGGCGGGGATAGTCTAGTGGAGCCCATCCCTTTCCAGGTTTGTATTTGGTTTGGAGTTTTCCTTCTCCTAGACCAGTTGCCATATCAAAGTTAAAGAGCCCAATCTACCCAACTTTTATATATAGTTGGAGGCAGAATAGTTGGAGTAATATTTTTCTCAAGGGTATTTCCGTGAAATGTAAAACATTTCATTGGAATATCCTTGAGAAAATTTCGTTCAGGATTTGAATTCAGATAGCCGAATCCGCTTTCTACGACGCCGACCGCTACGTCACGAGCGCTTCCTCTGGATAGAATCATTCTTGAATTTCAACAAAATTTCAATGATATTTACATGCAATAGCAATGATACAAACATCGAATTAAATTTTGGTGTGTGGATGGGTAAATATTGTTCTTGTTGAAAGCGTCCCCTTTTTTTTAAAGTGAAGTTTTATTTGTGTGGGTTGGGTCGGGTTTCTTGGTTTAATAGCATATCAATCTTCATGAGCTATTTAATGCCGAATCCATCCGAAAGTGAACGTAATAGCGCGACTTGAGTTCGAACTCACTTACTACGATGTCGCACTCCAACATGTTAGCAACTACCCCATGGAAACTTTTTCCTAATTTGTGGGGGAAAATATCACATTAAATTTAGTAATATAAAAGTCTTTCATCGTTATTTTTTCGTCTTATAGAAAGAAAAATTATTAATTCACAAAATAATGCGTATGTATGTAGGATTGTTTAAAAATGAATTTAATCACTTTTATTTGAATTAGAAGTTCTTCGAATGAAGTTCTTTGAATGTTGAAAAGAAAAGAGCCTTCCAGGATTACTGGCACAATAAGATGGAAGGTGCCTTGTTAATTTGTTATTCTTTCGTTGTCTGTTGACTAATCTTAGTGGAGTGGTGATAAAATATGGTGCAAGGTTAGTTTGATGTGCAAGTTTTCCGTGGGGCGGGTGCAGAGATTTTTCATGTTTCTTCTGCATTCCTTTTCAAGGACACCTCAGGCACCAGGTAATCAATTTAGCCCTTACCCCTTTAAAGAGAAAGGGCAGGTGCTGTCTGGTGAGAAGACCCCTGAAACTGAGCAAAGTAATTTTTATGCCACCCGAGACAAGGTCGGGTGGCGACAAGTGGAGTCAGACGAATAGCTCGTATCTATGTATAACGACTGGATCGGCGCTCCTAAGAATCAAACTCTTTAAAAGCTTGGTGGTTGGGAAGATATTTTAGACAAGTCCCCACTCTCCAAGGACCAATATTAGAAAATGATATATATCCATGATATACTAAGACTGAACAAGAACGCTTAATATTTTGTATGCACGATATACAAGCAGGAGGCATTGCAAAGAAAGAATATGCACACGTATCCTATGATAGGATTATGCACATATTGTTTCATAAACAAGCATTTTGTTGAAGAGATACAAAATGGAAAAAGGCTTACTTGACAAGTATGAGTAATATGTGGCTTTACCATTCCTGGGCAGGGACAAGAGACAACGTCTCTACAGTTAAAAAAAAAAACAGTCGAGAAGTACATGCTAATTCTCTAAGTGAGAAAATTATTTATTGTATCTATACAAAGAAAAAGACGCCGATGAAATTTATTTTGGTTTGGTTGTTTAATAGCGTATCAACCTTCTGGGGGTTATTTAATGCCAAAACCATCCTTGTAGAAGAATTGTAGAGGTGGTATTTAACCCACATGGGGTGATAAGGGAGTTCATACGTTTCCCAAGGTTATTAGTCCGAAAGTGAACGTCAAAGAGCGACTGGAGTTCGAACTCGCTTATTTTGAGGTTGCAGTCTAACACTGTAGTTATTAGGCTATGGGGATTCCTCATATCTGTTATCTTGGTGTGTCTATACCTGCCTCAGTCTTGCTTACTACGATGTAGCAGTTCAGCACGTTAACCACTACACCACCGGGACTCTCTCTCTCTCTCTCTCTCTCTTTAACTTTTAGATAAATAGATAGAATTTTAAGTTATCAGATTTTAAGTTAACTTTAAATAAACAGACAAATATACATCTACTTATCAAACGCAACTGACTTATTTCAACGAGTTGAAATGAATCAAATGTGAAGAGGGGAAATTCAATTGGCTACTCTCAAATGCAAAAAACAAACATTAAAACGACAGAAAATAAAGAGAAGCTGTTCACCCAGGTAAACAAATCTAATTTAAAAGCGTCCACTTTAAGGTGAAAGTGAAGTTCTATTGAGTACATTTTACCGTTAAAAATAAGCATTTCCAATGCGGGCTAAGTATATTGGGACAAATGAGAATCAAGTGTTTACAAACGATTTCAATTGGGATAAAAGAAACATAGTCAAGTAGTCAACATTTAAAAAAAATTTTTTTTACCGGATTGTCTTAGCATATGAATTGTTCTCGATATGAAACAAATTCGTTTGTGTAAGTATGTTTACATTCAGGACTACCGTATTAATTTTTTTTCCGTTTACAAAATGGGTCCTAAACTTTTTTTCGCCCGAGAGCGACAAAGCTCAACTTGACAAAGTCAGGGATTATGATCTTAAAAGGACAGAATAAAAAATAGTTAGATTCATAAGGTAATGTAATGAGTGGGCCATGGTATTAAACGTTTGAAAGTTGCTTTTGTATATTTGTTGTATCTGAGTTCCATAACTCTCCACTACAATTATTTGAGAGAGGAAAACAAAACGGACACGTGTAGCTGAGGAAATGTATTATGGTTTGATATTTAGATATAACAATACAAAAAACAATTCACGATGAATTAACACCAACATTTTATTGCCTGAGAACAAATACAAGAATGACATGAGTTACATGAAAGACCTTATAAAGAGTTGTATGAAGGAATGGCTTAAAGATCCTTTGCTATAAGTTGAGAGCTCTTAAATACGTATGTATGAGAAGGAATTGAAATTCTTATGTGAAGACTTACATCAAAACATGGAATCGTGCACAATATGACACGAGGTTTGTTGAGGGTGTAATATACTCTTGTGTGCTTCTGGTTGTCGAGGCAGGACTGAAGAGATTTGAATTTGGCGGGCGTTTCTTTTATATGTTACTTTGGTCATCCCACCTAGGGCCCACCAGAAGTACTATTTGACAGGCAAGAGATATAAGTCAGTAGAGAATAAATAAATAAATAAATAAATAAATAAAATTTAAATTGAATTAAAAAAGAAAATTATCAAAATATGCAGAAACTCCCAGAGGCCTTTGATAGGAAAAAGGGGCGACGCATGCATAAAGAAAAAGGGACCTCCCGACAAAAGGAAGAAGCTCATTTCTCTTTCAGCAGTGACCGGTGGTGTGACAATATCTAAATCTCCTGGCTGTGAGTGAAGCCAACGTAGCCGTCTCGGTTAATAATATGCTAAAATATAAAAAGCTACGAAATTGACCTATCGAACTACGAACTAAAACACTGGACTTGGACAAACTCCCAAAAGCGACTAACACGTTGTTAAAGCTTTAAAATACCAAATGAGGACACATATATATCAAGAAACGATTAACGTATTTTAAACAACTTGACTGGGGGATTCAACCATTTCATTTATATTCAGGGATAATCAGTATTAAATGAAGAGATTAACAGAAGGAGCACATCAGACAAGTGAGGATTTAACAATTGCTAGTGCAGCTTACTCTTGGCATGCTTCATTCTGGAGAATAATTGTTCACAGAAGTATTTAGTGCCAAACTTGTACGAAACTTGCTGGATGTGCGTGATAATAATGAGATAACCTCCAGATAGAAGCATGTGGTTCCTATAGAAATTGAGGATGTATCAAGCAAGAAACTTGGACTTCAGATTTTCTGAACATTGAAGATCAAATAGTTCCATCTGCAGTTGTAATGGTACTTTTTCATAGTCAACATCAAAAGGCGAAAAGAAAATTTTGAAAGTTGATTGAATGGTCATGCGAATAGGCCTCAAGGGCCATAGGTTGGGTACCCCCTGATTTACAGTCAATCAACTAATTAGTATAATCGGGTGGTGTTGTGTTTAGCAAGCTCAGTTAGCATGTCACGACCTGTTCACAAACGTAAACAGATCGGATTACTTACATCCCTAAAAACAGTACATCTGGCTACGACCGGAAATGATGAAGCCTTATATGACGCAGACCCGCCGTTAAAGCTAAGAAAAGGAAAGAAATTTCATTTAACAACATTTACAGAACCCGTCTGTCAAAGGTAACGACATTAAAATAGAGTGGATTATCTTCTGTAGCCAATCTCAGGCGAAAGAAGAACTGTATTTCCACTCCTATTTTTATAAAAGAACTTTTCGTCTACCCAGCAGAGTGACGTACTTTTCCCTCCAGGGTAAAAAAATTCAGAGTTCGTTTTTACTTTACGACCTACTTCTCCGGGTGTTGGGTCGCATTCGGCAGGCCGTTTCACCTCTGGGCGGTTCTGCCGGGTGTGCCCCGGCAGTGGAGAATCCCTCCAGCCTCAGGGAGCCATCCCCTCAGGCTTTTACCCTCTTCGGGGGGTTTATTGCCTGGCGCCTGAGGCGCCCCGAATAAGAGGAACGCCGGGCTTTGCCCTGCGACCGGATCCACCTTAAAACAGCCTTGTGCCACATTTGTCCGGTGGTGGGACGAATGATAAATACCAGAGGCCGTTTTACGAAGCTCTCAGGGGCTCGCTTTCAAGGTTGAATCCTACCTCTCGTGGTCGCATTCGCCTTACATCACATAGATATACGATAAAGGTCTTTTTAAGGACCACTAGAGGTCTCCTTCTGCGAGTTGGAATATCTCTGACGGTTCTCACGAACACGTCGAAGCAGAGGCCTGGAGGAAAACACGAAGTGGACTCTAAGACCACCCGGTCTTAACCAACTCGGCGATTCCGCTGTCCGTTCGTTCGCTTGGCTGCGCAGCGCTAAGGGACGGGTTAGCCTTAGCTATCGGTTCCCTATCTGCGCAGCACTAAGATACTGCTAATCTTAGCCGCGCCCTCCCGGTCTGTTTGCTCAATAGTGCAGAGCTATGGCACGGGTTAAGCCTTAGCTATAGCTCCCGATACGGCGGCACAGCTAGGGCACGGCAAAGCCTTAGCAATACTTACCGATACGTCCGCACAGCTAAGGCGCAGCAAAGCCTTAGCCTCACTTCCCGATTCGTCCGCACGACTTTGCATGTGCTAAGGCGTGGTAAACCTTAGCCGCGATTACCCTGTCCGTTCACTTGGTCCGCAGTGCTAAGACACGGTTAAGTTTTAGTCATCACGTTCGCTCAACTCTACGTGACCAAGTTGCCAACACCAACTTCGACCACTACATGCTCCAGCAATGCAGCATCTAGTCCACGTACGACTCGCTGTACAGACTACCGACTACACCGACGACATGCTTCAGCAATGCAGCACCCAGTCCACGTACGACTCGCTGTACGGACTGCCGACCACATCGACGACATACTCCAGTATTGCAGGATCTAGTACACGTACGACTCACTGTACGGACTAGCAACCACATCGACACACCCCGGTTAATCCAATGTACTTAAAAAACCGGGACATCAAATCTACCAACTTTAACCAACACCAGCTACTCGCATCGAACATCTAGCTGCCTCTCTACGACTTCGATCATACCAGCTACCGGCATTAACCATCTAGCTGACAACACCAACAACTATCCACGAACTTACATCATTATTTGTAACCCCAACAAATAAATCATCATTTTTGTTATACTGTTATCTCACCCTTTGTTTCCTTCATTGTTCTTTTGGCTGTTATCACTCGCACGCTTAACTAAAACAATTTGCTGGGTCGATGTACTAATCGGCTCCGCAACAAGCAGACCACTAATGAGTTCGATTCTCACTAGGCGCTCTATACTTCTGACTTTGTGCTAAAGTAAACCATAGTCTGTAAATTATTAACAAGTTTTATTGACGTGAAAAACAGAGACAAAGTGAATATTACTAATAGTGTGAGGAACGTGATTTCTTCCTTTCCCCTTTTCTCACATTGGTGAGAACTATTATGCAGGAAAAAGAATGAGAGCTGTCTGAGTGACAGCTCTCATTCTTTTCGAAAAGAAAGAGAACAGTTAATCAGGAAACACCGGAAAAGGATGCGTTTTAGGAACAGTAAAAAGGAGCTGGGCGTTTAGGCGAGATATAAACGCGATGTCTCTATAAAAAGAGAGAGTTTAAAACCCAAAGAAGTGTCTCATTTCATTGTGAGTGATTGAAAATTGTTGGGATTCATTGTTCCACTTTGTTATATAACATTTTCTTTTACTCTTTACAAGTGTGTCAACGTGGTTACCGTGTTCGCTATATTTGTGAATTGCTGCTGTTAGAAGCTCTTGGCCAGGGCTCACCCACGTTGAATAAAGACAGGGAGGTTTCCGTACTTCTTGTTGTTCAGCTTCTTTTATCATTATTATTATTATTATTATTGGTGTTGTTCTAAATTTTGCCAGTTCGGTTTTTAGTTACGATATATATATATATATATATATATATATAAGACGGACAAAAGGTTTAAATTCAAATTTTCCTTCTCCTTGGCCAGTTGCTATACAAAGGTTAAAAAGCTCAGTCTGTTCTACTATTTATCCATATTTGGAAGGAGAATAGTTACATGTATACCTTTCCCAAGGGTATTAGAGCTATGTGATATGCAAACAGCCTCGTTTAAGTTTTGAACTTGGGTCATCGTGTCCCCTTCCTACGATGACAGACGTTACACCATGAACGCTTCCTATTTATTAACAAAAATAATAAGAAGCAATGCAAAAAGTAAACATTAGAAATAAAACTAATTTTATTGCTAATGTTTACTTTTTGCATTGCTTCTTATTATTAAGTACTCGGATGCTCGTACGCAGGACTTTATAAAAACTAAAAAAGACAATTACTCACGTTCTTATCACCTTACAAGAAAAAAATTAAACCGACCACGTGCGGCACTTGATTTGGCCAAAGTGGAAAAGGGAGAAGTAATCCCAGACAATACGGCACCAAAAAGCTACCTCTGACTATTTGTCGAGAACTACTATTGGGCCCCTAAGTACGAATTCGGGGACCAGACTATAAAGGCAGGAAAGAATAGCCAGCGGAAAGGTTTCGTCACTCGCTTCTTGAATAGCCGAGTAATATTTCAAACTGTGAAGGCAAGAAGCTTCCCAAGAAATAAAGTAAAATTAAACGAAAATCAACTACTAAAATTCTACTAAGTAAAACCAACTGAAAGAAAATTCATGCCGGGAATTCTGCTGAAAAGATAACTTTTCAGAAGGCTCAATATTAAATGGAAACTGAAACATTTCGTCTATAGCGATGAGTGAAATGGTTAATTGTTTAGCGCTATATTTTTTTAAGGCAACAAATGAATTAGGAAACTTTGCTTTAACAAAACACAACAGCGAAAGTTCTTTATTTGCAGCTTTGGATATTATTTGTTCTTGGTGCTGCAAGACTCGTGGTGTTTAGGCTTGTTGGTTTTGGAGACGCGATAGCTTAGCGGGATGTTGAGATGGCAGCGTGTCGTTGGACGTGTGAGGGAAGTATTCAAGGTCACCGTGTAGTTTTGTGTGTCGAGAGCGGAGTGGCGCTCAGATCGACATAGTAAATTTTTGGGGTGACCAGAAGTGGTGCCTGTGGAAGGCATGCTGAATGTTTCTAATTTATGTTCTGCTGGGATTCCTCGTAAAGAATCCATAAATTAGATGGTTCCCTCGTTGAGTGTCCATGTTGCTGCTGCTAGTGTTAAAGCCACAATGAGATGTCCACACTGGGTGGCTTGTTTAGCTAAAAAGCATCGCTGTTCTGGTCGCTGTTCTGGTCGCCGCCTCAAGCTGAAGAGAGTGGTTTTGGCCGCTCACCCATTTTGCTAGCCGGAAATGAAGGTCCGGGCTGAATGGGATAAGTCATCCTGATTGGGTGAAATTCAGTGTTGAATTAAATAGCGTGCCAAAACAAAATACGAGATTTTCCTCTTCTCGACACGACAAAACTAAAAAGAAAAAAAAAATACTTCAATTTAAAGAACTTTGTTTCCCGGACACTCTCTCAGATAAGTTTCCGCAAATTACACTAAAATTTACAACACTTTATCTTTTCTATACTTTTCTTTCTTGTTTCTTTTGCATAAAATTCCTTTTTAAAAATTTTATTATCTGTGTTATCCTTTTGAATTAGTATTCGAACTAGAAAGCTGCAGAACTTACCGTTTGAAATTCTCGTTTAAAATTACATACTAAAGCTCCTAAAAAAATTACCCAGTTAAATCCTAAATCTGGCTTTAGTGTCATTCCTTTATATTAAATTGTATTCTCTCTAAATCCCTTTATATTTTGAATTTAATGCTTGAATAGCGTAGACACTGAGTCAAGGGCGCTTACTGCAATCATCAGATTGTTGCAAGACAATTAATAATTATCTCTTTTAGAGAGCGGGTGTGTCCATTGGATGCCTCGTGGACTGTCACCTGACAATCCAGAAACCCATTGTCAGCCCTCTTTTGCCTCAGTTCTTCGTCGCCTGTTCTGCAATCGAACAGTAAAGCTAACATGTCAATGACCATTTTACTGTCCCTTATAATGAAGTAAACCCTTTTCTGTTTTTGTATCCCTTTTATATACTGCTGGTTCATAGAACAATATGCGCATATTTCTTGCTGTTGGAACATGTTTGTGTATTTTTTAAAAATATTGCTTGTATATTATGTGTATATCAAATGTTTCGATATGTGGAAATGAGTTTATCTTATCTTTCCTTTAGTTATATTCAGTATTTGTATATCATGGATATACTAATGCTAATATCGATACTTGGTGAGTGGGAACTCGACTAAATATCTTTACTACTCCCAAGCAATTCAATAAGACCAAGAATGGTATGATGGTCACATGATACAAGAAACCGACAGTCATATGTTTTATCACCAATATAGAGTACTCTTTATTTAATAATACAAGAGTGAGTCAAAAGTTTAGCAATATTTTGCCGCGTGCTTGTTTGCGGCGAGTATATCAGCAGTTCAAGCCATGGTATGTATCTGCAGTGCTTGGTAGTATCGTGGTAGTAGGTGCTCTGACATGTGTATTGCTTCACTCTGTGTGTGATTTGAAAATCACACAGTTGAATATGCAACGTCGTCTAATTCGACTCCTTATGCTTTACGAGTTCGAACAGAACCATAACGCTGCGGAAGTGACCAAAAAAATTAGTTGAGCGACTGGTGAGGACGCAGTTAATCGCAGTATTTCGTTCGGTTTGCTTGAACCTCGATGATCAGACAAAATCAGTCAGCTCCTAAAACCGTGGATTCCGAGGCTGTGTTCCAAGCCATAGCGGCAAATCTGGTAAGTAGCACTCAGAGAGTATCAGCTAGTAATGAGAAGAAAAACGTTTTTAGATTGAAAATTCGACACTTTTTAGTATTGATGTGACATAGTTGTTGCGCTACTCCACTATTTGACGATAAAAATTAATTCAAAATGGAAAGGGATTCTTTCTATAACTTAAACGAAAAATTTTCCGTCAAAATAAACATAAGTGACCATTATTTATGTTTATATCAATTTAAAATAATTATCAGAAAAGTTTTTTTGTTGTTAAAAAATGAATATTTTTGTTTAGTTTCATTTTTGAATGATGCTTTTCGTTGGTTCCATGTGTTGAACTTAGTGCCAGCTTAGGGTTTCATTTTGAGTCTGTGAATGAAAACAGCTTGAGATTAGATATTTTTTAGGAAAGATATTTAGGTTTAAAAAATGTCTGATGAAGGTTATGATATTTAATCTACTGTCTCGTTTTTATTGAATGACAGACCTAAAATAATATCAGCAGTTTGAAAATTTAGTTAGACACAATCCCGTACCAAATAGTTCTTTAAAATTCGTTCAGTTAAAAAAACATACATTTTCAATGAAAAAAATAGAAGCGTCTCTCGCCAAGAGATATACCAAGTTTCTATTCTCTTATAAATTTCACACTAGTGTATGTATTTACCCAATCCTTCCGCCGTGGATAGAATGTGACACAACGCGAAATTTTAAGCGGAGTAAAACTGGTTACAATTTCGAATTTTTCTTCTCTTAACTAAGACAGGTTGTCTACCTTTGCGGATCAAGAACACAATCCATAGTTGTTAGGAGAAGATTTGGCTTCATATCTTTCCCAAAAGTATTAACAGCAAGTGAAACGCAAACATCTTCATCCAGGATTTGAACTCGGGTCACTGATTCCATTTCCTTTGACGATACCTGTTACAGTAAGCACGCCCCCGAAAAACAGAGTATAAAACGCTTTAAATAATTTTGGTTTGGTTTGGTTTGGCTTTATGGCACACCAACCGTTGTAGATCATTTAATGCCAAATCCATTTTTATACATGTCGGAGATATTGCGAGATGTGTCGAAAGTATAAAATAAAGTTTGGAGGCAGTACATGTTCCTCGCAAATAATTTCCCAAACAAAACAAAAACAAAACCTGAATAACTTTAGAAAGGTTTATTATTCAGCTGGAATATTGTGCCAAGGAACTCACAATGTTGTTGTTGTTTTCACCGATGTGGTTGTTGTTGTTGTTGTTGTTTTCGCCTTTGGTGAAAGGAGAAATGAGAATGTCTTTGCTAGACAGCGTGGCGCCTCTCAGGTTTTGGTGGAGTAAGTCCAGTAGCGTAGTTTAGTTGTCGTTAGCGGCGAAGTGGTGAATTGGTCTATCGCTTTCTTTTTATAACTCCTAAGAGGATCAAAACGGGTATGAATGTTTTTTGGGGGGCAAGTACTTGATTGGTTAAAAAATCTATGGGCGCGAATTTTGTGTATGTGGTTTGGATCCTTTTTTTCTAGAATGTTCTAATGTTCGTTGATTTGTTTAAAAATGTGAGTGCGAATTTTGTGTATGTATATGAAATTTACGCTACATACATATAAACAGTTCTATTTCAAACAATTCTGTTTAATGTAAGTATAGTTTTTTGTTTACACAAAGTAAAACGCCAAAACAGTTCTATTTCAAACAATTCAGTTAAGCACAAGTATACAGTTTATTTCTATTTGGCCCATAGATTGCAGCCTATCAGGTTGTTACACGACGTGCGGTTAAATATTTAATTAATATGTAAAAATTAAAATTTATGAAATATATGAAAATTAATATATATATATATCTCAAAAACAAAAAGATTCTTAAAATAAGTATCTTTTTGTTCAAGGCTTAAATTGACCCAAAAAGCTGGTTGATTGTTCCTAAAGGCCAGTCAAGTGCGAGACAATTTTTTTTATTATTCTAAAGGTCAGCGAATTTAATTTTTCGGTTGTCAACTAACCTCATCGATCATGATGAAACGGGACATTTCGTAAAACATATTTTTCTAGTCCTTATCTTAAAGGTCAATGTCAAAAGGGAGATTTAATTTTGCTCCACCCTAAATAAAGATGAGCTGGGCATGGCCCATCCAGTTAGGTGAGGCTAAGAATTTTTAGTTCAACCCCATTGCTCTAAACCTGTTCCCATTAGTCAAAACATCTAAAAAGGATTTTCCCTATACATGTAAGATATAATCCTGAACTAGGATTGGCTGACTAATGGGGAATATGAATCCTAATTGTCTCTAATTGGACAACCAATCAGAAACATTTTTAGTTCAGATATTGATCTATAAAAACAGGATGGTAAAACGAATCATCAGAGAGGACGAGGAAAGGGACCAAGAAGAAACTCAAGACTGCCAAAGAAGCATCCCTTCCATTCAAGGTTCGAGGCACTCCGAACAACCTTCAGACTTTACAAAAATTCAAAGTTCCAGACTTTAGAGACATTAGTGTCACACTAACCGCACCTCATCGTCACTGTTCCTCTCTCGATATTCTTTCTTCTTCTTTTTGCCAGGAAAGTAAACATCGTTTGCTTGTTATTTATCGTCTTACAAACGTGTTTCAATAAAAAAACATTTTTATTGTTTGTTAATTACGGGTTTTCTCTATTCTTTGAGTTGCTAGACAATCTAGCCACCACTCATATTGCCTGACCGTCATAAGAAGATCCGTCTGGATTGTGTCACCCTCCTCCCTTCGTGGATATTTCAAACACAGCGTGGGCACGGAAGAACTTGACAAAGCAATCAGTTGGAAGCGAATGTGGTTGTCACGAACACAACCACAACAAGTACTGGGACTAGTAGCCACACCACATTGGGCTCCGTGATTAGCATAGGATCACAGGTGCTACCACTCCGGAGTGGATCTGGGAACGGTGGTAATAAAAGAGTACTCTGCATTCCCCAAAGCTCAAGCATTACACCATCAGATTGTTTAGTGTCATATCTAGGACACTTGTTAGAAAGTGGGGTCTTACCCCTCTGCAGAGAAGCCGTCAGGCAAAAATAAACTTTCATCAACTCATTACAATTCACCGACTCTTTATATATTTTTACTCTTTTCTCCCCCAACCACTTGAAGAGAGCGACTTACTGCTGATATATAATTTTCAAGACGAAATTGGAACCGTAAAAAAAGAAAGAAAGAAAAGAAATAGCTGAAATTTACCATAGTAATTGGACAACCAATCAGAAACATTTTTAGTTCAGATATTGATCTATAAAAACGGGATGGTCAAACGAATCCTCAGAGAGGACGAGGAAAAAGACCAAAAAGAAACTCAAGACTCAACGGTTGCTTCTTGACCATATATGGTGAAACGGTAGATTTTGGTGAATCTGACAAGATAAATATATTTTTACCATATATAAATATATATATATATAGTCATCCACAGACAGATCTGTTTCGTTCTATCAGAACTCATCAGTGTGGCTAGACAGTAGCTTCCCGTAGCTGGGATCGAAACCCGGTTGACTCAAACGCCAAGCCAAAGTTTCTAACTATTCAGCCACGAGGAGACATTAGCTGCGAAGTAAATTTTAAACGGTTATGAATCACAATTACTATTGTTTACATATATCCGTTCAACGGTTGCCGAGACCTCAATTCATCTACGACGAGGCTTGCAATGGACGCTAATGGCAACACGATTACTTCTTCGCCAGAGAACTCAACCCCACGGGGGTAGGGGAGTATATATCTGAAGTAATATATATATATATATATATATATATATATATATATATATATATATATATTACTTCAGACATTTCCTCAGAAAGATATTCTTGATAAATACCAAAGAAATGTTTGAGAAATAAACTGCAGCATCCTCAACTATTTCATTTGGAATGTTTTTCATTTTTGAATATGAATTTGGAAATGGTGATCACGTCATTGTAACGTGAATCCAAATAGTTATCTTCTCCTCTTCTTACAATTCATCCTTTTGGGGGAATACTAAAAATAAAAATAAAAGTAAAACAAGTCTTGTACATGAGTGTCGGAAAGTTAGAGATCGTTTGGACTTGGTATTTATTGTAAATGGTATGTTGCCCGGTATAAAACCTAAGAAAATCAATATTTTCAAATCTCACAAATTCTCTGAAAAGAGTGTTTTCAGAATGCTGAGCAAAAATTTAGTGATATTTATATTAATATTTTTACTCAATTTTAAACTGATTAATGAATTGAACAACCGTTTCTCTAATGAATCTTCGGTCATTTTTCCTGGAATTTCAGCTCTTTGTTTCGGAGTTCACAGATTTTTATTAATAAAAGATTTGAAAGATTATGCAGCCGCTTACTCTCTCAATACAGGTGATTTACAACATGAAATTCTTCTTGTAAAGAAGTTACAAAAGAAACAAGCTAACCCACGAAATTCTATTATAAAATTTCTTTCTTTTTTGTGCAGCAGTAAATCATCCTTTGATTGTTTATACAATTTATTATTGATATCAGTGACACTCCTGGTTACAAGTGTAGCAGAAAGAATTTCAAATTATTTTCTGGTGCAGGAATATTTTGACTGTTTTGGTCCCGAACTCATATCTTCGACCAATGAGAATATTTCATTCCATTCTGCCTGGGTCACTTCCCTGGGCAACTATAAAAAGGCGAGGTAACATTTTTTCACCCTCTTCTACACAGGCCTTTCGAGTATGACAGACCTGTCCTGTCTTTCTCTCTCTTTGCTTCCTAGCAGCAGGAGGGACCAGCCAACATGAGAGACCACATTCACTCTTCTTCACTGACTCTTCTTCACTGACTCTCTCTCACATATTTCGAGCAGTCCGCTAAGCACCATGAGGAGACCTCATCCAATTTATGGACAGTTGGTGTCTGGGAAATCATTCTTTCATCATTCGTTTTTCCTTTTAAAGCAACGGATCCTCGGAGAAACAAATTGGATATTTTTCAACTCCTGTTTTAACTTCAGCATTTTAATCTCTGTCCTGACGACCGCATTTCAACTCCTGTTTTAACTTCAGCATTTTAATTTCTGTCCTGACGACAGCATCTCAATTTATGCTCAGACATTCAGCTACTTTATTCCTTATCAACTCAACATTTGTTCCTCCGCTTCCTGCGATTTACAGCACAAGGGTTCCTTTTGTCTCAAGCTGTTAATAAAACTTCCAAATCGAAAACTATCAATATCTTCGTCAACTCATTTGTTATTCCTTTTAATATAACAGGAAGCAGTAGAGCTCTACAACCTCAACTGCCATTTTTGTACCACGTGGTAATATTAACTTCCCTCATGTTATACAAGTGCTTCATGTGAAAGAAGCTTAAAAAAATGAAACTAGTAAAAACATTTTTGAAAAATTCAATGAATGACGACCGAGTAAGTGACCTTGCACTGTTATCGATAGAAAGTTCGCAAGCTGAAGGAATAAACTTGGAATGTTTCGTTGACGAATTTGATAGCCATCACGATAATCGCAGAATTAAACTGCATTGATTTTTTGTTCAATCTGCGTGGAGTTTTTTTCGGTGAAGTTTCGCTAAACATAAACCCACGAGGAATTATTTCTTCAAAAATATTTATAAGTAGTAATTTCGTCAACGTGCAAACGGGCATTCGTAATCGACCCAGTGAATGAATTATCCGGTTGCCGACTATACCCCGAGTCCGACGATTCGATCAAGTTTACATTTTTTTAGCTATTAGTAGAATAATTAACTCTGCTTTTTAAGAAGTAAATTTATTTGAATTTTGATGCAAAATAAGTTATATTAACTTGGTATGTTAACTTGGGTTTGTGTCAATCCAGCTACCCTATTTGATGTTGTGTTTTAGGGTCATGGAGAAATTATATCATTTAAATTATTTCCTTCTATCAAAGTAGCTTCTTGAAAAGGCAAATAATGTACACGATGTAAAACGATGCGAACAAAAGAACATTAAAAACAAAGCAGTACAAAATTAAATTTATATATCAAGGAATACATGAAAGAGGAAACATTACAAATATTCTAATATAGTCTGTTGAATATTCCTCTTTGTGTGTGCGTGTATGTACTAACACAGATATTAAGGAAATAGACTAAATATTGAGAGTGTCATGTCGACTATGAAATGTATGTGGACTTTCATGTAAGGTAACGATATATAGAAATATAGAAGGCATGTGTCTTCTCCCATGTTGGTTGTTTGTCTCTTTCGAGGTTTGACGAAATTTCTGTGTTCGAGGTTGGAGGAAGTCTAACTGAAAAGGCAGAAGAGGAAAGAAAAAGGTTGCAGAATGTATAAATTTTCGTGGGGTTGACTACTGGAAGTCAAAATGTAAGAGAGAGAGAGAGAGAGAGAGAGAGAGAGAGAGAGAGAGAGAGAGAGAGAGAGAGAGAGAGAGAGAGAGAGAGAGGTCTCTGTAAGTCACAGTGTAAGAGATTGAGTGCTTGGAAGACGAGAGTATATATAGGCAATCCTTGTGATGCAGTCGGCTCCAAATGCGCAGGACAAAATCAAAGTTGCGGACGTAGTTGTGAGCACTAACCACGTGACTTTCCTGACCAATAGGTTTCCGAGACTGATTAGTTTACAGACGTCCGCCATCTTTGTTTCGGGAACAAGTGGCATCACGGCCATTTAAAAATACAGGAGTATAAATCCTATATATATACACACACACACACACACACACACACACATATATATATATATATTTATATATAAATTATTAATTCCCTACACGCCCACAGCATTTTGATTGATTTCGTTGCATTATTTCATTTTTGCATTTATTTTTTTCTCGCATTTATTTTTTGTACTTCGAAACAGTTTTTTAGAGGAAAAAAAATCAGAGCAGTCAAATCCCACTGTTCTACCAGTATTGACGTTAGTATTAACCCTTTGATTTCTTTTTGAAGTTAACCTCTCTTGTGGTCCAACAACTTGAAAGTGGAAAAGAAGGCAAGAATAGATTAGAACTCCACTAATATGAATGAAAAGTTATTCCGTTTAATTTAGTGAAGTAACATACTTATTCTAAAATTCATTTCTAAGGTGTGTATACGAATAGTGGCGGAGTATGAAAATAAAGACGCTGCTTGAATTTGCCTCCCCCTCCTCCACAGAAAAATCTCGCCCTTCCCCCAAATACTCCACCACCACTTTCAGAGTTCTAGAATCGCCACTGAATGCACCATAGATAATAAAGCGACCATTCGTGGCCTTGATTTAAAAGAGGATAGTATTAAGTAAAAATGTCAAAACACTGGAGTAAAGTTTATTTTTGATTTGTGCTTGATTTTGTGTGTGTGTGTGTGTGTGTGTGTGTGTGTGTGTGTGTGTGTGTGTGTGTGTGTGTGTGTGTGTGTGTGTATGTGTGCGCGCACGTGTGTGTGTGTGTGTGTGTATGTTGGTAAACTGAACAACAGAATGTTATGGGTTAAAAAGGGTTAAATTGAATTACTGGAATACAGAAGAAAGAAAGAAGTTGTTTCAAACGAGACTTGAATCAACATCATAATACTCTTGTTGCCCAGGCAGCTGGGGCTGTAGAATACACAGACTGCATCTCTGCATTAGGGTAAGACCTCCTCCGCCCAACGAGTGTCTTGGATATGACACTAAACAAACTGATGATGATGGCTTGGGCTTTGGGGAATACGAAGCACCCCTTCATTGCCATCACTCCCAGGTCTACTCTGGCGCAGAGTGGTTGCACCTGATAGGGCCCGATCAATGGGTGAAATAAAACTAAACTGCATACTTATGCTAAACTGAATTGTTTGAAATGGAACTCTTTTTGACATTGAAACAGTACTTATGCTAAACTGAATTGTTTAAAAAATAACTGTTTTGACATTTAACTATGTGTAAACAAAATCTATACACATACTAAACTGAATTGTTTGAATTAGAACTGTTTGATTAAACTGAGTAGCTAGAAATAGAAAGGTTTTTGACAATTAAACTCTGCACTCGAGCTAAACTGTATTGTTTGAAATAGAACTGATTATTTGCATAAAATGTATTTGGCATGCCATAAAACTACAAACAACCAACCATAGTACCCTTGTCCTTTTTTTTTAATTCCAAAATGTTAACTCACTAACCGAAAAATATGATAAAACGCAATAAAAATGAATAAAAAAAATGAAGTCATCAAAAACTAAGCTTTAAACAATTTTAGATTAAAAATATATCTAAAAAATTTATAAAAATGAAAATATTTCCTATCGAATACTTTATTTTCTAATTAGAGTTGCTTCCCTTAGATGTTTTCAAGCATAATCTAGGGGAGATAATAAAAACTAGTCAAACATGCTTTCGTCATCATCATCATCATTATATATATCTATATAAATAAAAATATAAATGTTTGTTACTAACCAATAATCTCCAGTTTTATAGCACTAATTGGTTTAAAAAATTTTGAGAGTATTTTATTCGAATTCAGGAGTGTTTATGTATACTTAATATCCAAATATTGGAAAATTAAACATATTAGAAACATGCATTTTCTTTTTTTTCCATTTAAACAAACTGAGCCACAGCAACGTGTGGCCGGGTATTCAAAATCAGGAGTGTTTTTATATACTTATAGCTGTACCCGGCCACGTGTTGCGGTGGCTCAGTTTGTTTAAATGGAAAAAAAAAGAAAAGAAAATGCATGTTTCTAATATGTTTAATTTTCCAATAATTGGATAATATATACAAATAAAAATGTAAATGTTTGTTACTAACTGATAATCTCGAGTTTTATACCATTCGAATTCAGGAGTGTTTTTCTATACTTATTATCCAAATATTGGAAAAGTAAACATATTAGAAAAATGCATTTTCTTTTTTTTTTTTTTTTTTTCCATTTAAACAAACTGAGCCACAGTGGCCGGGTAAAGCTAGTATATATATATATATATATATATATATATATATATATATATATATATATATATATATCAAATAAGGAAAGTTTATACAAAAAGAACTCGACTCAGAACTAAGAAAAATCAAACATAGAAAAGTAGCAGGGCTTGATGATATACCTACGGAAGTATGGAAGACCAGGAAATTCGACGACATACTGCTCCGACACTGTAATGCCACATATAACCAAAACAGAATAGACAGATGGACAAAGGGATACATCCCCCCTTTGCTAAGAAGGGTGACCTCGGATTAGCCTAGAACTACCGAGGTTTAACCCTTACATTCATAGCAGGCAAGATATATAATGCTCTACTACGCAACTGCAAAGAACCCAAAATTGAGAACGTACTAATGAAGAAAAAAATGGCTTTCGGAGAAATAGATCCACAACGTTACAAATTTTGACTATCCGTCGAATTCTTGAAGGTATACGTGCAAAAGACCTACAGGCAACAATATTGACTCCATACACAGAGGAAAGATGAAACAAATACCATTCGCCTACAGCCTACCCAAAGAAATCGTCGCAGACATAATGATGCTATATACAAACACAAAAGTAAAAGTCTGCTCCCCGATGGAGACACAGACTACTTCGACATTGTAGCAGGTGTGTCGCAAGGAGACACATTAGCCCCATACCTCTTTATCATCTGT
The DNA here is from genome assembly GCA_963585895.1 of Sepioteuthis lessoniana. Classification (NCBI taxonomy): domain Eukaryota; kingdom Metazoa; phylum Mollusca; class Cephalopoda; order Myopsida; family Loliginidae; genus Sepioteuthis; species Sepioteuthis lessoniana. Next base: position 114,666 of record CAUZXS010004477.1, read on the forward strand.
CTAGACTACGTGCTTAGAACGTCTATTAATAAAATGAAAGACAACGGTTTCAAGCTAACAAAGGAAAGAAGCAAAAGATACCCCGTACAAACAATTACGGATGCAGACTACGCCGATGACATAGCACTTCTGGCAAATACATCCGGCCAAGCCGAAACCCTTCTACATAGTCTGGAACGAGCAGCTCCTGGCGTAGGCCTACATGTCAATGCAGACAAGACGGAATACATGTGCGTTAATCAAAGAGGCGACATCTCCACCCTAAACAGTAGTTCTCTGAAACTAGTTGATAAGTTCACTTACCTTGGAAGAAGTGTCTCATCAACCGAGACAGACATCAATACGCGACTAGCAAAGGCATAGACAACTATCGATAGGCTGTCGGTCATATGGAAGCCAGACCTGACCGATAAAATGAAACGTAGTTTTTTCCAAGCAGTGGTCGTATCGATACTGCTATATGGATGCACTACACGGGTTCTAACGAAAGGTATGGAGAAAAAGCTCGACGGCAATAATACAAGAATGCTGCAGGCAATATTTAACAAGTCCTGGAGGCAGCACCCCACAATACAGCAGTTGTATGGCCACTTACCGCCCATCACGAAAACTATTCAAGTTAAACGAACCAGACATACAGGACACTGCTGGAGAAGTAGGGACGAACTCATGTGACATACTCTTGTGGATCCCTTCACATGGACGAGCAAAGACAGGACGACCAGCTAGAAACTACATACAGCAGCTCTGTGCCGATACAGAATGTAGCCCTGAAGATCTACCTATGTCATAGGCGTAGTCGGCGTCGGTAAATGTTTTTGCAGGGTACCTTGTGCTTCTTTTATTTTCAGCTCGAAACCATTTTCTTTGATTTTATCAATCGATGTTCTAAGCACGTAGTCTAGACAGATGATAAAGAGGTATGGGGCTTGCGTGTCTCCTTGCAGTACTCCTGCTACAATGCGAAATATTCTGTCTCCATCCGGAGAACGTACTTTCACTTAGGTGTTTCTATAGAGAATCATTATGGCTGCGACGGTTTCTTTTGGTATGCCGTATGCTAGTAGAATTTGTTTCATCTTCCCTCTGTAAATGGAATCAAATAGTATTGTTGCCTGTAGATTTTTTGCCCGTATGCCTTCAAGGATTCTACGGATAGTCAATATTTGTGAGGTCGTGGATCTATTTCTTCGGAAGCCATTTTGGCTCTTCCTAAGAATGTGGTCAATTTTTGGATCTATGCGGTTTCGTGGTAGGGCATTGTATATTTTGGCTGCTATACCTCGGTAGTTCTTGGCTACTCCGAGGTCACCCTTTTTAGGGAAAGGGAGGATGCATCCCTTCATCCACCTGTCTATCAGATTTTGATTATAAACTGCATTACAGTGTCGGAGCAGTATATCGTCTGGTCTTCCATACTTCTGGGGTGATTTCATCAAGCCTTGCAGCTTTCCTATTTTTAATTTTTCTAAGTACTGAGTCGAGTTCTTCTAGAGTAAACGGTCCTAATTTAATGTCTAATTGCTTACTAATAATTCTCGTGATTGGTTCATGTGTAACTTTCGGTGGGTTTCCAAGTAGATTTTCGAAATGCTGTTTCCACAGTTTTATCCTTTCTTGTTGGTTTTTAGCTTTCAGTTTAGCTTTGGCTGTGCTCTTCCTTTTGCTCACTTCGTTTATCGTTTGCCACGCTATCCTAGATTGCCTATCTTCCACTGAGTCTTTAATCTTATCTATCTGATTTTGTGTGTATTCTGTCTGTTTTTTTAGATATATGCTTGCTGATTCATTTTGTGCCTTTTTAGTTTCAGGGCATTTGTGTTCGTTGGGTTCTTCCTATTGCATCTGGAGGCAGTTTTCACGTCTGTCCGTTTTTCTCTAACCGCTAATGTCTCTCGTGGGATTTAGTTCTAAGTTTTGTTGGTATGCATTTCGCTGCTGTCTCTAGGTGTGCGTTGTCGAAATTCTCATATTCGTCATTCGGGGTACGTATTTCTGACTTCTTCTGTAGTGCATCGAATTTGTTTCTCAATGCTAACACATATTCATCTCTAATATCCCTGTAGTTAAGAAGGGCCCAGTCATAGTGTATGGTGGTCATTATTCGTGTGGCGTTTCTTCTTTGTATATATTAATCGATGAAGAAATACCGTATCACTAAAGAGAATTGAGAAATTTTGTTATTATAGAAACACAAAGCAAGTTTTTTTTTCAAAGTTTAAAAATTGATTGAATTCGGACCAAAATTTTATATATGTAACAGTCATCGTGTTTCATCACATCTAAAAATAAAATTACCTTTTCCAAAAAAAAAGACTCAAGTATGTCATCATTTCCAGGAATAACTGTTTCCTATTTTGGTACTAGAATCGAATGCATATCCAGTATGCTAAGAGAACAGACTGAGTATATTTTACTGCTAGTCTAACTGCTTAGCCAAAATATCAATTCTGTAATATCACTCAGTAATATTGTTCAATTCTGTAATATCACTTAGTAATATTGTTCAATCCTCAAAAGAATTCAAGATTGACACACAAATAAGCAATTGAAATAAAAGAACTAAAACCATTTATGTATCTTGTACAAATAAAAAATTAATACACTCACCAAAATATATTTGTAAATCATTGATTATTACAAAAATATATAAATACATTAAAAGACAATGTCGATTCAACTCAACCTCCTGTTATTTGTTTTCTGTTTGTATGGTTTATTTATAATGTATTTCAGAATTAAACTTTCTGCTACAGTATCATTTTGTTGCAGTAACTCATTAGGATAATTTATAACACACTTTTCTCTTGATAGCCCAGTCGGTTGGTGCTGTAGAATACGCCAACTGCATCTCTGCAGAGGAGTAAGACCCCCACCAACGAGTATCCTGGATATGACACTAAACTACATCTGAGGCTTCAGTCTGGGAGCTTTGAGGTATGTAGAGTACCCCTTCATTGCTGTTACTCCAGGTCCACTCTGACCCGGAATGGTTGTAATGACCTACAAGGGTTGATATGCCGTAAAAAAACAACCGACCAACCAATTAACTAAATATTGAAAATGTTGTTTATTGCTTTGGTAAGACTCCACCAAGAATTCGGTAATGTTATTTGGTCTCAAAGACTCATTAAGGATAGAAAGTTCTAGTACACGTTAGAGCAACTTGTTCGAAGTTTGGAGGTCTAGTCGAAGTGGAATCAACCTATTGGAGGGGTAGTCAAATTATTCAACACGCAAAATAAACTGATTGATGTTCTCCAATCAGACATCAGCAAAATACTACTCTCTTCCACTTCAAACTTAGTCTCTTTTATATTCATCAAATCTCGCCACTTCACGGAGGCTTATCTCGTTCTCCTCCATAAAACAAGTCACACCTCTTGCATCCTTTTCTTCTTCTGGTTTCCACGTGCCGGTAGCAGAGAGAGCACACCTTCTGTTTCTTCGAGGTAAGATTGTTCGTGGCATTACAACTACACAACTAAATTGATACCTGAATTGAGAAATATTCTATATGAAAAGAGATAGAGGAGGATCAAGTTACCGTGTCTGTATTATTATCAAACCCGTGGAGATTGAAGTCTACAAATATACTTCACAAATCCTTACCTACTACCCATAAATCAAATAAGTATTATTAGGGTATATGAACTAAGACTTTTGAAAAGATGCTGTAGAAGAACTATTAGGCAACATTTTTTTTAGTAATATTCTGGTTAATTCTTTTAACAAACTGCCATCAGCAGTGGTAAATACTCCCTCATTAAGCACTGGTAACCTGTCGAAATTCCTTTTAATAACCCAACCAAGAGTGTTCACCTTGACAACCATCATTCATATGGTTAAGATGAACCAAAATCTCAATCGGCTCCACAAACTCACTTCGGTTCGAACGAATGAAAAAATAAATAAATAACCGATCATAAAGATATTTTCTGACTAATCAGAAATAATTTGTGCTGCTACTTTTTAGTGAACGCTTGACTTCTCTTCGAAGTTGCTGCTGTTGCTGCTGTGTAGTGATCATCGACATTTCTTTGAAGGTTGCTAAGTTAGGGACAACCCAGAGACACATGTATATCATGTTAATGGTTTATTAATCTGTCCTCAAAGAAATGCTATTTTCAGCAATAATCTTTTGCAACAAGCGCCAGGCTAAGCAGTAGAGATTAGAATGCAAATATTTTTCCTTAGTGAATAGAGACTAGACTAATATCTTCTTTTATACCAAACAACCAATATCAGTAAGGCTATAAAACCCAATTTTATACTGAATTCATTTCGCCCCGATAAAGTACAAAAAAAGAAAAAAAGAAAAGAAAAAAGACCGATTATCATAAACAATGATATGACCTGATCCTCCTTGTCGGATTTGCAAAGGCAAAAATAAACAAAAAGAGATTAAGTTCGAGTTCATACACGTTTTATGAAGATAAAGTGTTTAAAATACGAGAAGTAATAAATCACTCAACTCCTCTCCGTTTACAGAGCAATATATATATATATATATATATATATATATATATATATATATATATATACACTGTATTCAAAACATTGTTTTGAATAACATTTGATTTGATTTTAATTTCTAAATTATAAGGAATATTCATTCATTGCTGCATTTAAAAAGACGTGAAATTTCAGGAAAAATACACAATTCAAATATGAAATAACAATAATATTATAAAGTAGCGTGGATATCCGGCGTTGCCCATGAATAACAAATTAATACCAGTAATGTACAGATCTTATTTTTTCATATCAGAAAATAAATGGAGGATGGGCAATAACTATTACGATTAAATTTATAACATTTAAAAAAAAAATTTGACTTCATATGTTTATGCAGAATGTTCTTCCATATTCAAAAATACGACGACGGCTTATTTTGAACGTATGTATTTACCCAACACCTCCGCAGAAGCAGGATGAGACACAAAGTCAATTTTAAGCGGGATATTACTGGTTTGGATTTGAAAATTAAAAATCTATAATATACCAATATTTTTTTTTCATTTTAATTCAATAACTGGCACTGTTGGCAATTGTAAATTCGGCAGTTAATGTTTGCTTGCATATGATTGGCTATTTTTAAATTGTGCCGTCAGGCCCTGCCTCTACTGTTATTCAAGTGAGACCCACCACTTGTCCAGCGGTCAAATTCTATCAGATCAATTATGGCTTCGCTATAAATTCATGATACGATAAGAATGATATTGAATGGAAACTGATCTTCCGTACTAAATTGCAGCTTTCCATGTTCAGCAGCTTGGGTGTCTATCGGCTTCAGACTCAAAGAATGACAGCCATAATCAACGTTATTAAGTAGATGTCATTTATTCATATTAATTTATGTCCTTATCAGCGGAGCTTACATTCGCTGACTCTCCCCTGTTTTGGGTGAAAAACCTCCCTCCTAAAAAATGTGTGTCTAGGATATGACACTATACTGTGTATGATGGTGAGGCTCCAGTTCCGGAGATCTGGGGAGTGTGGAGCACCCTTTTATTGCCATTACTTTCAGGTCTATTTGTACCTGGAATAATAGGGTCCTATCTATGGGTGAAATAAAACTGTTTAAGATTTATTAATAATAGAATATGTGATACCAAATAAATGTAAATTATTTGTGTTAAATATAGTCGCTTAAAGCTATTATTAGTTACTTGAAACTATACGATTATTATCATTATTTGTATGAAATTTATTTCTATTGGAAAGGAATACTTGATATTTCATGAGCTAAAGAACACCCCCTCCAAAAAAAACCAACAACAACAAAAAACTTAAGTAACAATTACTCAAAAAATGTAAATATGAACGTACAATTAACGTGATTCTCTAACCTCTACGCATAAAATAACCCAAGACGGGTTCATATGCTGTTAAAATCAATCATTCAAATGAATGTTTATCTGTATATGAGGGTAAACTGAAAAGTTCATAAGATGACGTCATATCTACCGTTGATGACTTTTTTGACTAATGGGATCGAAGCACTGCAACACCGATGGAAGAAGAGCAGATCGCAAAGGGAACTACATCGAAAACTAAACCTCATTTGCTCACATTCATTTAGTCAGCCTATGAATTGTTCAGCCGACCGTATTGGAACTCCGGGAATGGGACTTTTCGGACTCTCACATCTATCGATTTCAAAGCACTGGAAATTTTCTCTGAACAAATCATTTGTAGTCACAGCTCCATTGATTTATAAACATCACTCATTACAATTATGTTTGAAAGACATTTTCAAAAGACGGTCGGCTCAGCAAAACTATCCACCGAATATCATTAAAATTCTGATTTTATTATTATATATATATATATATATATATATATATATATATATATATATATATATATATATGTTACGGTAGCACCATGAGGCAAAAAATGAGGTAAAAGGCTCGACTGGTAAAGGAGTTGTCTACTCGCAATGGGTCTTCGTTCCTTCATTAAACCCTTCTTTTACCGTGAAACTGTTCGCCTCAAAGAATGCCCCCTTCGCAAAGTCTAAAATCGCAGATGTCAGGCCACACGTGTGTTCTGCTCGGAGAAATGGTAATAAAATGCTCGACCCTTCTAAACGGTGTCACGTGTGTGACTGGTCGGTGTATAATAGTAATATGAATAGTAATTTACGAAGCTCTTTGCTTCGATGTGGCACAAGGCCGAATGAATGGGGTACCCAATGAGACTCGAACTCACTCGTGTAGGTTTGCTAGTCTAGCTTGCTAACCGTTACACCACCAGAGGTATGTCCCCAACTCTGGCTCGTACCAAACAAAGAGGATAGCTCCCTCATTTACAATATATATATATATATATATATATATATATATTAAGAAATACAACGAAACCGGTCACATAGGATTATAAATTTATTTCAATCCTGTTACGCATTTTTGAAGTTTTCAAAAACACGAAAAAAGTAACAGGACTTCTTCAGATCATTTTGGATAAAAAAATTGAATAGACACATGGTAGTGGGAGGGGATAGTATGAGGGAGTCGACGAGGTGGGAGGGAGTCGACGAGGTGGGAGGGAGTCGACGAGGGTCTTATAGGACTTTACACTCCTATAAATTATTTTGGGTGGTATGCCACTTGTTCCCACAAAGATGGCGGATGCTCAATATTCAGTCTCGGGAAACCATTGGCCAGGAGGACCACGTGATATGCTTACAACTACGTCGGCGCGCGTAAATTCAAGTCCTGCGTTTTTGAGCCACCTACAAGACGGTATTTTCTATAAATACGTCGTCTTCAAGGACCCTCTTGCTCTTTTACGAATTTTCTTCGTAGCGGCAATACTCTCTCTTTGACCAATTTTCTTCGCAGCGGCAACACTCTCTTTAACCAAATTTCTCCGCAGCAGCAAAACCATGCCTCGCAGACATTCATATACAAGGACTATGAGACGCTTTCCCGTCTCTGAAAAACTGCCTGTTTCAAACCATAGAAAAAGGACATTTTAAATTTGCAATTCTTTTTGTAGCTTAGTTGTGTTACACACACACACACACACACACACACGAGCTCACACATATACACACACTATTATTTTGTTAGTAGTTAGTAATATTTTTATGTATCAATGGAAGATTTTATTGTTTTAGTATATAAATTTGTTTTTGTTTGTCGCCTTGTTTTAAATGTTCATTTTGTCCGCGCCGTTTTACAACCATTATTTGTTTCATATCTTTTACTCATTTGTTGCATATCTTTCACTCATTTATTTCACTGGCCTTATTCATTCATTTGTTTTATCCATGTGCTTATTCTTACCTTAATTCTAAACTAAAGCATTAAACTTGTGGAGAAGCCTGACTACTAAACCCTTATTTTCAATATACATAAACTAAACGTTAAATAGTCGGGGTCCATAAATAGCAAAAATATTTTCATTCACCCACAGTCTTTATCGAAATAAAAACTCACGACTCTGTGTTTCATGATTTCCGATCTTTAGGTGAGCTAGAAATTCACACATCTGACATTAAAAATGTAAATAGAATTGGTAGTAATGAGACTGTGAATAAACATTGATTTTCAGATTTTCTCCTTCTCTACTAGCAAGTAATGAGCATTGTTTTGACTTATGAAAAAATGTTTTTAGAACGATGTGTATATAACAAATGTGTACATAACAAATGGATATGTTATGCTACCGATCATTTTTTTTTGTCCTTGCTTCCCCAACAGTACCCAGCATGTCTATCAGCGGCAACTCTGGGGGTAAGGCTTTTTAGGTTCAGTCTAAAGAGCTATTCTCTCAAGTTAGTTGATCTCGAAGCAATTGAACAAGTCGTTTGTCTTTGATTTTGGTTGGACTTAACGTATGGTTTCTAGAGACAACGGACAAGAAGAATGAATTTAATTTCGTTTATTTTTAATAAACAGAGGCTGGTAGATTTAGAAAAGATACAGGATTTCTTCTTCCACCCGATAGGGGTCAGGAGGCGAATGGGTGTAAGTATGTTATTGGCTGGGTGGCTTGGTTTATGTGCGGCACGATGATGTGGTGTGGGTTGGTAGGTTGTCAGCGGTCTTTGATCTTGTCCGAAACGTGACGGATGAAGATTCTCTCTATTACCAGTTCCGATGTTAACTGCCGTTCATGACTTTTTGTTGACCGTTTTATAGCTGTGTTTGGGATCGAAATGGGATCCGAAAAACTTTTTTGGGAAAGTTTATGATTGATTGAAAAAGGACTTTTTTTTTTAATTATGTGTTAATTTAGTTTTTCAGTCGGAAGCTGCATGCAGCACACACGCGCAGAGACATGTTTTATTCATAGTGTTGGTAGTATTGGATACACATTTTTTCTAATTTTAAATAAGCAATAAAAACATACTTAAGAACATTTTAGAAATCTAAGATCAAAACCGCATTAGCATTTAAGTTACATTTTTATATTTTTCAACCAATCAGCTAAAAACATAGAATAGAACATTCTAGAAAAATAGGATCGGAAGTCAACTAACAGAAAATATTTAGGCTCTAAAATAAAATTGTAAAATACAAATCTGATTGGTCAATAAATGTCTACGTGCCAAAATTTTAGGACGATTCTTTGATCCACTAGTACCGTATAAGTAACACACAAGTCAGACAAGCCCCTTAGCCACGAAGTCAGTAAAGCAGTAGCCGATACTCTGTCCGGCAAATTCCTTTTCTTCCACTGCCAAAGTTCATGACCTAGCTACAGATGGCTGCGAATTACATTCAAAAGAAAAACCTGGCAAACTTTCTTTCATCAACGCGACACACTGTCGCCACAATCATAAAACACGATATGAATTTAATATAAGAACAACTTATTTACGGACTCCGTTAACATCTAAACATACATACACGTGTAAACAAATTTATTTTCTTCTTACCAAACTTTATTTTCTAAAAGGCCATTTACACATCATGTCTTTTATTTGTTTTCACATTCTGTTTTATGTATATTAAATTGTTTGTTGTTTAATGTTCGTTGTGTCCTATTCCATTTTTTTTACGCGATTGTAAAGTTTTGTGTTGTATTTGTGGAGGAAATAATATGGAGAGCAATACCCGTAAAATACGGACGCATATCTACTAAAATAGACCGATTACATTCAACCCCCACAGTAGCTACTGTCGGGTTAACATCCGGTTGATGTTAACTTCCTTCAACCAAATTTATGTTTGTTGAATTCTTTCCTCGAATATTTTAATTTGTTTTGCTGGTGAAGGAGTGTATTGAGTTAGTAAATTTGTGAATTAGGAGAGATTTTGATTTCTGTTGTATAACAACCCCAACTTGAACCATTATGAATACTTATCTAACTCACTAACTTTCATAGTTTTGTTTTATTTCAATGCTTTAAAATGTTGATTTAGATCGATTTGATCGACAATATTAATAATGTTACTCGAAGAAAAAAGGAATATCGTAGCAGGTTATTTCGGATCAATGAAATTAAACAAAATATTTCTAATAATATGAATCAGATGAAAAAATAATCTTTATAAATTTCAAATGTATTTTACTCTAAGTTGTACCAATAATATATTTTTGTTTTAACTTAACTGGTAAATCTTGACTATAAATATTTTTTCTATTTATTATAATATTATATGAGGGAAATACAACACTGGGTTCAAAAGAATTGAGTCCTATCTAATTTGTGTGTGTGTGTGTGTGTGTGTGTATGTGTGTGATTTGTTCTGTTGATCCACACATTGAGAGGTTAACATCGAAGATTCTACTAGCGACTGAGACAGGCGCTTAAGCGGGTTCAAAGACATTTGTTCTGAAAACTACGACAGATCGTTTTGGTTTTTGTAGAATGGTCAAGTATCAAGTATCAACTGTGCAAACCTGCACATACATTGAGATATGATGAATTATGTGCAGAAAAAAGTCATTGGATGCTAAAATTCTTCTAATATTTTAAATCATACATAAAGTACTTTAAAAATATGATCCCAAGTAAAATTGATGAATTCGAGTATCCCTCCTACCAGTCTATGGGTTAAGTAGTACCAGTAAAGTCCTTTTACGAAAATGGTTTTGGTATTTGTTGTATCGTGGTAAGGAAAAGATACACTGTGAAATAGAGTTAATTATTTATTAACTTAAGTGGCACAGTCCGACTAGTATTATAAGTCTTGCGCTGTTGGTGTTACGTCCGAAGTTGGTCTTACTACTGACCGACGTCCTTCAGAGCTATCTCTTTGCTTCTTACTCTGCTTCTACTTCTGCTTCCGCCTCACCGTGCTTAAGAGACACGGCGTTTTTTTATACTTCCGCGATACCGGAAGTCACGTGATACAAGCCACAAAACAACAATGTTAAATATCTTACGAAGGTTGACAAGCAATTAAACAAAGTAACCAAACAAATCTTAGTTACTAGAGTGAGTAAAAGATTTTGCAATATTTTGATAAGTGCTTGTCTGAAGCGCGTACACCGCATGACCAAAACAATTTCAAGTCATGGTTGGTGCGCTGACACATTGTGCATTGCTTCACTCCGTGTGTGATTTGAAAGCTTCACAGATAAATGTTCAACGGGGTCTAATTAGGGAATTTATGATTTACTCGTTCGAACAGGGCCGTAACATTATGGAAGCAACCAAAAACACTTGTTGTGCAAAAGATGAAGGCACAGTGGATTACAGTTCTGTAACAAGAAAGTTCAAGGAATTACGCTCGGGTTGCAAGAACCTACAAGATCAGGTAAAGCTGAAACCGTGGATCCCGCAGTCGTGTTCTAAGTCACAGAGGTAAATCCAGGGAGTAGCACTCGGAGAGTATCAGGCAAGTTTGGTATCTCACGACCTTGGCAAAAGTATCTAGAACAGCTGAATTTTGTTTCATGTGACTAAAATATTGAAAAACTTTTGACACACCCTTGTATTTTAGGCACTTGTATAGATGGTGCGTTTCAGTTAGAATAGTCATGACAAAAATCTACCCTCCCCTAAAAAACAAAAGCAAGCAAACAAACAAAACAGGCTTATAAAACACGTAATATACAAGCAGCATATTTTAAAAGTAAAATTTCACTTGGGAATTTTACAGAGATAAAAAGACGACTTGCATCAAAAGAAAAGAGTTGAGTAAAAATGTTTCCCGCCGCGAATATTTTAACTTCTTTTTCTTTTTTTGTGAAAAAAATTGAAAATTGTATTTGTATAAAAATTTTAATGAGTAGCATCTTGGTTCTTTTTGAAACGGAATCACGGAAGATTTTAGACATCTGTTATGTTTGGTGTTACTGGAATTTTATTTTATTTTATTTTTCAGGATCAATGAGAATTTTCAAAAACTATGCACAGGCATTTTATTCATTAGTTATTTTTTATTATTAATCATTTTCGCTTTCTACAAACTTCAAAGCATATTTCATTTACATGGAAAGACTATAATTCCCCACCTTTATATATATATCTCTTATATATATATATATATATATATATATATATATATATATATATATATATCGGCACCCCACCTATAGTAAGCTCTTCCAATAAAATAATGAGGGAACACTCTTTGACGTAGTGGCTAACATGCTAAACTGTGGCTTTGTAGTAAGCGAGTTCGAACTCTAGTCATGCTCTTGCATTCACTTTCGGACTAATACTCGTGGGAAAAGTATGAACTTCCTTATTACCCCCGCAATCTATGGGTTATATAACACAATTACTGTTCTACGAAGATGGAGTCGGCATTACATTACCTACAAAGGTTGATATACCATTAAACAAAGAAACCAAACCAAATTAACAAATGAATGTCGTACCTAAACTAAAAAAAATATTCAATGCAAAAAAAAATGACCCTCAAGATGATCAATAGATATAATTGAAAGCGCTTGAGAGCAGAACCTTCGCTATCAATTGAACCCTGATTTAAAGAAACTAGCAAGGAAGCTAGAAAAAAATATCATAAAAAAGGAAAGTTCTGGGTTTGTTTGTTTGTTTGCTTGTTTGTTTGGGTTTTATGGCATATCAACCTTTGTAGGTTATTTAATACCAAATCCATTTTTATACAAATAAACAGTTCTATTTTAAACAATTTGGTATACAGTTTAATTGTCAAAACATTTCTATTTCAAGCTACTCAAGTTAGTCAAACAGTTCTAATTCAAACAGTTCAGTTTAGTATAAGTATAGTTTTTTTTACACATAGTTAAATGTCAAAACAGTTATATTTCAAACAATTCAGTTTAGCGTAAATACAGTTTCAATGTCAAAAACAGCTCCATTTTAGCATAAGTACGCAGTTTAAATGTCAAAACTTCTATTTCGAGCAATTCAGTACGCAGTTTTAGGGTAAAAAACAGTTCTATTTCCAGCTATTCAGTTTAGCATAAGTATGCAGTTTACTTCTATTTGACCCATGATAAGACCCTATCAGGCACTACCACTAAGGGCCAGAGTTGACCTAGAAGTTATAGCAATGTAGAGTACTCCGCATTCTCGAAAGTTCCAGCATTACTGGAACCTCACCATCAGATTGTTTAGTGTTATATCCGGGACACTCGTTGGTTTGGGGAATCTTATCCCTCTGCAGCCCCAGCCGACTGAGCAAGTATGTTCTGTGGTCTTTAACCAAACTTATATCCTACAAGGACCACATACTTACAATTTGTATTTATAAAAAGTAAATTTTCTTCTAAACCAAAAATAAGATGTATTAAGAAAAAAAATCAAAATTGTTCTATAATTTCCTCATTGTGACACTGTGGATCTTGAGTGTGTTAGTATATTATAGTCAGGTGTATGTGGATGTATGTGTGTACGTACATATTTGTATTGTTGCAAGTTGACAATAGGTATATATATGAGAATTAATTTTTTATTTATTGCGGACTTTTTGTTCACATCTTGGTAGTTTTTATGTTGTTTCTCAACGCCTCTATCCGCTTCGCCACGGGTCCCGAAGGTCGATCAAGATTGGATTTTTTGGTTTTATAAATCCAATTATTTTGGTCTTATAAATCCAATTATTTTGGTCTTATAAATCCAATTATTATTACGTAGTGAAGAAGAAACAAAAAAAAAACTACCTAGATGAGGACAAAAAGTCCGCAATAAATAAAAAATTAATTCTCAGATTAAGAAGCCTCATCTCAAAATGATTCCAATTAAAAAGACAATTACAAATTCGGTACGGACCCGACTATGGAAGACCAGATAAGGAGAACAAATAATTGGATTTATAAGACCAAAAAATCCAACCTTGATCGCCCTTCGGGGCCCGTGGCGCAGTGGATAGAGGCGTTGAGTCTCTACGGTTCCAGGTGAGCATTGTCAGAAGCAGTTTACTTGGTAAAAAAAAGAGGTTTACTTGGTCAAAACGTGGTGCGATAGACAAAAACTATAGAAGGCAGTATTTACTCAGCATTCCTATCCGAGGTCACGGTTAATCACCTGAAGAAGGCCAGAGGTGAAATTTGGCCGAAACGTAGTGAAGAAGAAACAACACAAAAACTACCAAGATGAGGACAAAAAGTCCGCAATAAATAAAAAATTAATTCTCAGATTAAGAAGCCTCATCTCAAAATGATTACAATTAAAAAAGACAAAGGTATATGTATATATATATATTCTGAGTTTGCCATCTTACAAAAATAAGAACGGTCTATAATTTTCAGGGTTGGTCCGTCTTGAAAGTGAGAGATATAATATATATATATATATATATATATATATATATATATATATATATATATATAAAAGATTCAAGAAAATCACATTATAATAATTTTTGAACATTTATTAGTATTTTATTCTTAACATACTTATATAGAGATTTTTAAGATTGTGTTTAGAGCATAGAACTCATAAAGATTACAGAGGTTGGTTAGGTTTCTTTGTTTAATAGGCTGTCAACCTTCATGGGTTAATGCCAAAACCATCATTGTAGAATAAACAGTAGTGCAACTATTTAACCCATAGCTGAAGGGAGAAGGGGATTCATACCTTTCCCAAAAGTCTTAGAATAAAACTGAATGTAATAGCACAACTGGAGTTATGGTTATGTCGCAGTCTAGTACTTTAGCCACAACACCAGACTGACTTTGCCATTGCAAAGATCCAATTTATGTAGGTTACCATAACAGCACAAATGACACATTGCATAGATATTTTTGATCGATTAATTTTAACTGCATGTCCTCCGATCAAGGATTATTTTATGCCTAGAAGTAAGGGAATTGTGTACATTTACATTTTTTGTGTAGTTATTTAAGATTTTTTTTTGACACGCAGTTATATATCAAGTATTTTTATCTACAGTGGAGAAAATAAGTATTTCATCCCCTGCTGATTTTCTGAGTTTGCCACCTTTGAAAATGGGAACAATCTATAATTTTCTGGGTTGTTTAGTCTTGAAAGTGAGAGATAGAATATTAAAAAATTCTAGAAAATCACATTATAATAATTTTGGAACATTTTATTTTTATTGAAAAATAAATATTTCACCCCATAACAAAACATAACTCAATACTTGGTGAAAAAACCCTTGTTGGCGAGTTTAGTAGACAGATGTTTCCTGTAGTTGGTTATCAAGTTTTTTACAGATCCCAGGGTGGGGGGATTTTAGCCCACTAATCTTTGCAGATCCTCTCGAAGTCCTTCAGGTTTGTTGGTTGTTGTTGGGCAATTCGAATCTTTAGCTCCCTCCACTGATTCTCTAAAGGATTAAGGTCTGGAGACTAGCAAAGCCAATCCATTACCTTAATGTGCTTCTGCTTGATCCACTTCTTTGTTACCTTAGCCATATGCTTTGGGTCATTGTCATGCTGGAACACCCATCTACAACCCATCTTGACTGATTCAAGGAGGTTTTCACTCGAGATTTCCCTGTATTCGACTCCATTCATTTTTACCTCGACTCAGTGGGATCGTCCTGTCCCCTTAGCAGAGAAACAGTTCCAAAGTATAATGTTTCTACCACCATGCTTAATGGTTGGGATGGTATTCTTGGGGTCCAAGTCAGCTTTTTTTTTCTTCTAAATAGAGTTGATGCCAAAAAGCTCAATTTTAGTCTCATCTGATCACAGTACTTTCTCCCAACCCTCCTCTGAATCATCCAGGTTTGGTTTGGTTTCTTTGTTTAATGGCATATCAACCGTTGTAGGTTATTTAATGCCAAAGCCATTCTCCTAGAAGAACAGCAGTGGTACTATTTAACCCATAGCTGGGAGGATAAGGGGGTTCATACCTTTCCCAAGGGTATTTGCCCGAAAGTGAACGTAATAGTGCGACTGGAATACGAACTCTCTTACTACGATTCCGCCGTCCATCGCTTTAAACATTACACCACGAGGACTCCCCCTGAATCATCCAGGTGCTTATTTGAAACTTCAGACGGGCCTCTACATGTGTCTTCTTGAGAAGGGGACCTTGCAGGCATTACATGATTTCAGTCTAATATGACATAGTGTGTTATTAATGGTCATCTTGGTGACTGTGGTTCCAGCTGCCTTGAGATCATCAACAAGCTCTTGCCACATAGTTCTGGGTTGTTCCCTCACCTTTCTCATCACCAGATTTTCTCTACATTGTCGGATCTTATGTGGAGATCCAGACTGGTGGAGATTGATAGTCAATTAGTGTTTCTTCCATTTTCTTATTATCACACCAACAGTTTACTCCTCACTAAGCTGCTTGCCAATCGTCTTGTAGCCTATTCCAGTCTTGTGCAGGTATACAATTTTGTCCCAGATGTCCATAGACAATTCTTTTGTCTAGGCCATTATGGAGAGATTTGATTCTAATTCATTGAAGGATTCTGTGAACTAGTGTTTTTTACGGGTAATGAGTATTTGATGAGGAGTAATAATTGAGCAATAGGACTAGTCTATATGCTTTCTGGTCACATAACAAATCTGTAGGGCCTGAATCATTGCTGGTTGGTAGGGGGTGAAATATTCTTTTTTCAATAAAATACAAGTAAATGTTCCAAAATTATTATAATATGATTTTCTAGAATTTTTTTAATATTCTGTCTCTCACTTTCAAGACCAACCGACCCAGAAAATTATAGACCGTTCCCCTTTATGTAAGGTGGCAAACTCAGAAAATCAGCAGGGGGTGAAATACTTATTTTCCCCACTGTATATGGGTGTAGGTATATATATGGTTGTGTATACATGGGACATATTTGTCCATGTAGGGGTAGCATATCTATGCTGAGGTGTGTGAAACCATGGACTCTCGGGTACCCTAGTAAATATCTAGTTGAAAGCATGATCATTTGGTATGATGAATACGCACGCGAGTGTGTGTGTGGGGGGGTACGTATTTTGTGCGTGGATTCTGAGTGAGAAACACTGGGAGAAGTGATGAATATCCTAAGTGAAAAGGGTCAGATAAGGTTGAGAAGAACGCTCGGGACACAACTTGAAAAGAGAGTATCCTGAAAACATACAGTCAGGCAATATTTAAATATTCGGTCTTATGGGTGGCCTGTGTCCGGAATTTGAGAAGATTTACCCCTGCGTATATCATCATTATCATGTCGTGCCGCCAGCACGGATATCCCTGACCCTCTCTCGCCATTCCACCCTATCGTTCATCGCTTCTGGCAGGTCCTGCGTAGTAAGTTGATTAGGAGAGTAGAGAGAGTGATTTAGTGGGAGTCAGTTCGTTGGCAATGACCAGAGAGACGATTTAAACGTAGGAGATAGGAGCAGTTTTGTTGGAACGACTAGAAATAGCAACAGTGGCATGTAAGAAAGGGAGAGGGGAGCAGAGCAGAGCAGAGTAGAGCAGATCTATAGAAAGGTTCCGGGGTGTCATACTCACCCTGTTCGTGATGTTATATGACTAATAGAGAACTCTTCTGATTTATCGTACAATCAAAATAATGGCAATTTCAATTAAGAGGACAAGAGAGCACTCACCGGATGTTACTGGGGCCGAGATTCTTTCCAAAATGAAAAAAAATGCATCTCTGCGCATAGGCTCCGCGTACGGTGAAATGTTGATAGAATTTCTCGCAAAAAAATAAAATTAAAAGTAATTTTCCGGCCAATCTACGACCTTCGTGGTAAAAAATAAAGAAAGACCAAAGTTGATCTGATTTGAGGATGAGAGAACTTGTGGGGTAAGAGGCTGAAGATCACGGGCAAAGGGTCAGGCTGTTTGCTGTTTGATATCTGACTCCATATTTTGGTTATTTTATTTTACCCCCAAGTTGGCTAGTCGGTGTAACGCCTTGCACAAGAAAGTCCAAAAAAGAATTATACAAAAGAAAAGACAGCAACAGATAAGAGACGAAGACGTTTCTTTTATACTTTCCTTTATTTACTGGGTTCAACAACCATTCCATGGATGAGGGAATTTTTCACGAATACATTGAAATGGTTGAATCCCCCAGTTAAGGTGTCAAAAATACGTTAATCGTTTCATGCATGTGTTTGTCCTCATTTGGCATTTCGGGCTTCCATAAGGGTTAGTTTTCTTTTGGAAGTTTGTCAAAGTCCGGTAAGAGTTAGTTTGTAATTCATTTGTGGGTCTTTTTATACTTCAGCATACTGTTGACCGAGAGAGATATGCTACTGGGTGAAAGGGGCTAACCAACGCCACGTCCAAAGACGTATACGCGGTGCCCAAACACCAGACAGCAAAATGGTGTTGTCAAATCGCTGGTCACCGCCTGAAAGAGAAAAAAAAAACTGTTTCCCTTTGTCAAGAGGATGCCTTTTTTCTTTTACGCATGCGTCATCCCTTTTTCCCGTCAGGGACCTCTGGGAGTTTCTGCAAATTTAAGTTTTCCTTTTTTTTAAAATTCAATTAATTTTTTTTTTTTTTATTCGTTCCCTACTAACTATATAAGACGAGATTCTTTCGAGGTCCAGACGAACATTGACTCCGACGCCAACGCCGACGTTTCTCGTTCCCTATCGACATCAATTTTGGCTTACCAACACAAACATTGGAACATTTTTATTTTTTCGATTCCACAACCATTCAACACACGTTAGATTTCCTAAAAAATAATTCATTCCTATCAATACAACTACGAACATTTTTCTTCTCAATTTCACACACATTTTCATATTCACCAACACAACTGTTTGAACCTTTTGTTTCTTGTTTGTTAATACAATTGTTAAATTTTTTCACTTGTCTTATTGTCCTTTGATTTGCAACTCTGTGTTTTGTCCTTTCCTTGTAACCATACGTTTGATATAACAGTGAGTAAGTACAGTCTCTCAAATCTAGTGTTGTCTATTTTTTACTTTGTTCTTGTGGCGCTGCTCTCTCCTGGGCTCGTGCACTGTGATTCGCAACAGTAGAATGCAGCAACGAGTAGTCTGACATTGCAACACAGTAGAATACGCAGCGATGCACCAAAGTATGCACAAACTTCATAAGAAAATGCATAAGTAGCAAGCAACATCCTATCACCACTGTCACCGCCACAGCCAACCTCTCCGGCACGGGTAGAATGTGACACAAAGCTCATTTTTAAACTGGTTAAAGCTGATTTTAAATCAGATGTTGGGTTAGTAAAATGATAATTTCTGTGTATAGAGTGAGGGAGGGAGATGCTCGCTGTGATTGGATTTACTAATCACGTGATGAGCCCAGAAGTCTAGGCGCAAAAATCCAAAATCTAGTGAGACAGATTCCACCAGACGTTCCGTGAGGCGGGGACATTAAAAACTTTCAAAAAGACAACCCTAACATACCAGATATCTTCTTTAGTGCGCCGGTAAGTCCCTTAAACTCAGCTTTATACACGGGGAGGACAGTATATTGTTATTAATTGTTTCACATGTTGATTAATAAATTGTTAGAATTAAACGAAGTATTAATTCATTTTTTGTTGCTGTTAGCCTTAGAATAAATGCTATACTAACACAATACAGAATTTTACTCCTCTGAGACTGGTTGTCTAAACTAAGCTAAAGAACCTAGTTTAACCTACTACCAATACCGTTATAAAAGACTGTCGGAGCAGGAAAACGTTCTTGTGACTATGCTAACCTAGTCAGGTCAATGTAATGAAAACTTAAAGAAATTATGAAAAAAATAATAAAAGTGACCATACTAAATATTGACCCATAGAAGGGATCCTAATCGGTACTAAAACTCCGGGTCATAGTGGATCTAGGAGTAAAGTCAATGAAGGGGTACTCTACATTTCCCATATTTCCAGAAATGGATCCTCACCATCATATGCAGATTAGTGTCACACCCATGACATCTTTTGGGGGGAAAATGTCAAACTCTTCTGGAAGGGCTGCAGTCAGCGTATTCTAAGCACCATTGACAATGCGTAGACTGCACTACAGAAAAATTTTATACACTCACACAATAATATCTAAGAAACATAATTTCTTATTAAATTAAATCTACTTAAATGATAAACTAAGCTAGTAATATTGATTATATCCATACCAAATTTACACACAGCATAGAAACTATGTCGATTTATTTCTGCTTTCTCGCCTCCAAAGGTTAAGGGCTGGGTTCATGGTCTAGTGCCTAAGGCCTTCCTACAGGAGGAATGCCAACGCAACATGAGCAATTTTTTCTTAATCTTATTTCTGTCGCTTCTCATTAATATTAGTAATACTGTGAAGATTACGTTCGTGCTAAAAGCGATCATTATTATTTCTTTAGAGAAATAACAATTAAAAGCCTATTATAGAGTACTTCTCCTTATCTAATTCATTTTTTTTTTTTTTGCAATTAATTATAAAGTTTTAAGTCAAAAGTTAGCTTTAAGCAAATATATAATATCAACTTATCTGAATAGACAATTATTAATTTTTAACTCACCCTGTTGGCTGGGGATGTAGAATACGCCGACTGTACATCTGCAGAGGAGTAAGACCCCTCCTCAGCGAATATCCTGGATATAACTCTAAACTGTATCTTATGTTGAGGTTAATTTCTGAAGCTTTTGGGAATGTGGAGCAACTCTTCATTGCCAGGTCCACTCTGACCCGAATTGGTATTATTTGTTAGGGTCCCATATATAGGTCCAGCAGAACTGTTCTATCATTTACTAAGGATAATTATTATTGGTTTTTGAAACCATACAACGGTGTGTAAATTATTCATATTCCATTGGAATATTTGATAAATATAATTATTAATGTTAAATAGCAATACTTGAAACCATTTACCTGTGTGTAAACAAATGAGCTCTAAAAACTCGCTTAAAATAATGCAAACTATTCCCTTACTAATCATATATATAAAGAAGATTAGACATTAAATAACCTGCAAAGGTTGATATGCCATAAAAATCAGCCAACCAATAATTTTTAACATGTCTTTCAGCTTTATTCTTACCGCCTAATAGGTGATTTTATTTTATTTTATTTCTTATTTATATGAGTAAACTCTTTTTCTATTTTATGGTTATATAGTGTACTTATTAGGGCTACTAGAAGTGCGTGGCGTAACGGTTATCGTCTTTGGAAATGAACGAAGCGATCCAAATTCAAATCCTAGACGAAGCCGTTTGCGTTTCACTTTCGTGCTAATGCCCTTCGCAAATACATGAATCCATCTCTTCTCCCATCAGTAATGAGTAAATAGTAGAACAAACTGGGTTCTTCAGTCTTTATAAGACAACCAATCCAGGAGAAAAAAAATTCCTTATTTATAACTAGTTATAGTCCGCCAGAAAAATGTGTCTAGTGTCGCATCCTAGCCTTGGCGAAAGGGTGGGGCAAATACATAAATCCAGATAATAAGGGACGATTACTGAACTTCTCGGACAGCACAAATATCTCTAGTATCAGCTCTATTGTAATAAAACCTTGAAGTATCAATTTTTGTACGACATGAAGTTTTTTTTTATTTTCCTACCGTGACTATTAATTTCACGTAATATATTCAACAGGAAGAAAAAAATTGAATATATATTTTTTTAAACACAGAATTGGTGTCTGTTCAGGAATACGAAAATATGTACATAACGAACGATGACTTCGTACAGTGTTGTATATACCCAACCACTGTGCAACGGACAGGGTGCGACAATTTATATAAGTTAGGATAGTGTAGACGCAGAGCCAACGTCGCTTGGTGACTGGCAGTTACCCGCCTTATCAAACCAAGTAGCTTCCATATGGTAAGAATCCCTTTATACGAGGGTGGGCTGAAAAGTTCATGACGTTATACCTGCTGTTTGTTACTTTTTTGATCAATGAGATTCAAGCATGGCAACACTGATGGACGAAATGTGAAGATTTCAAAGAGAAGAATGTTGAAAAATAAAAACCTCATTAAGTCACATTCTAGAAAAATATCTTGGTCAGCCTATGAACCGACACTCGTATATAATTGTGTACGCCCTGATGGTGGGGTTAAAAATTGACCTTGTGTCACATCCTGCCCGTGGTGGTAATGTTAGGTAGGTACATTCTTTGAAGATTGTTTTAAAATTAATTGGATAAACAACTTTCCTGAAAACGCCTATCCTTTGTAAATAGAATTCTCTATTACATCAATATTTATTTACCTTCGTTTTGTTTTTTTAATGCATTTTTATTTCTAGTAATTATCGGGATTATTACTATAATTATTGGTTACTGACCCATTTTCTTTGGATTGTGATGTTAGGAAAAAACAAACCAAAACAATGGCGTTTGTCTGTTTTGTTTTTATTTGTTTGTCTACCTTTGGGTTCAGAAACGTCACTATTTTGTTTCTTTTAAACGTTTAACATTAACATTCAAAGAGACACACTGAAAAAAAAATTAATAATAATCATAACAATAAAAATCGACCTAAAACTGTCCACTACAATCCCGGGAAGTCATTTAGTATTATGGCTCTCATAAAAGATTTATGATAGTCACTTGCCAAACGTGTTTTGGGAGGAGGTGATCCAATTATTGGACTGGCATTTTCTTTCGAAGAAGAAAGAGGTCGAAAGAAATGTCTTGAATGCGTACGAACTAAAGCATCAACCTACGCAAGGTCATTCAAGGAATTTTAATTGATGAATAAAGTGGATTTTTAAAAATAATTCATTTATGAGCTTAAAAGATGTTTGGAGAGGAATATTTCACTTTGTCAAAGATTACTGAAACAAATGTATCTATATTTTTACACAAACCTTCTGTCACGGGCAGGATGTGACCCAAGGTCATTTTTAAGCCGAGCACAGCTAGTTTGCCGAACCAAAGCTAAAGTACCCAGGCTACTCTATTTACTCATAGCTGGGAGGACAGGGTCGGACATTTACCTGTTGAAGCTATATGAAATTTGAGGCATTTTTAAAAAATAATTTGAGCCTAGAATGAGTATTTTTTTTTATATTAATGTTAATGATAAAGAAAAAAAAATGTATATATATATTATAATGTATATATATACATATATATATACGAAGGTCGTTCAAAAAGATGTAAGACTCACCCAGATTTGAGAGTCATCGTATATCTCTCAACATTGTAAGGAGCCTCACCTGCTCAGAAATCAAAGCAGAAATCTAAATTAGTTTTCCTTGTTTTACAAGAAGAAAATATTCAGCTATGGCTCTTCTTTCTCTGGCTCAGAACTTTTTAAACGACGCTTCGTGCGCTCGCGGTGTAATGTTTACTGTCGTTGGATATGGACACGGTAACCAGAGTTCAAATCCTGGACAAGGCTGGTTGCATTTCATATAGCAAGAATACTCTTGGGATAGGAACGAATCTAATTATTCTCCTTCCAGTTATGGGTAAATAGTAGGGCAGACTAGGCTTAGTATGACAACTGGTCAAGGAAAAGGAAAACTCTGAATTTAAACCTGTTAAACTCTGCTTAAAAATTGACCTTGTGTCGCATTCTACTCGTGCCGAGTGGTTGGGTATATATATATATGTATGTGTGTGTGTGTGAGTTTGTGATCTTGATGAATCTTCCAAGGGGGTGTAAGAAGATTTAGTTGGTTTATTTTGTTTTCGTTTCGTAGTACATTTGGTTAGTTCGTAGGTTGTTGTGGTTGGTCATGAAATTCGGGTTTAAGTATCTGACTCCGTTTGTTTTTTCTTATTACCCCATCTCACTAGTTGGCTTCTTTGTTTTTGAAGGCTGCAAAAGAATTGCGGAAAGAAGGAAGGAAAGAGACAACGATACCTTTTAACTCAAAACTTTATTTCTGGGTTTAATGACTATTCGGTAGGAGTGGAAATTCTTCCAGAAACCAATATAAATAGTCGCATCTTCCAGAGAAGGTGTTAAAATATATTTGTCATTTCCGGTTGTGGTGAGTTTAATGTTAGTGGTTATATCCAGTGGGTGTTTTTAGTAATGTATGCCGACTTGCTAGCATCAGACAGGGTTAAGTGTCAGGCTGCAAGACCTGATCAGCACATGTATTCGCTGCTAGCAGCCGAGTGGAAAAGAATCCTTTCAGTCTGAGAGATACTGTTGAAGTGAGACAGAATTTCTCTTTATCGCAGGGAAGGCATTTTCCTTAGGCATGCGCTGCTCCTACTTCCTGTCAGAGACTTCTGGGAACCGCTACCTTTTTTAATTTATTTTATTCTATCTTTTATTTTCATTTTTATAAATCTCCAATGAGACTCTAACTCACTCGTGAAGATTTCCTAGTCTAGCTTTCGAACTATTACACCACCCGAGGCGCCCATTCTCATCTTAATATTTAATGAATGATAATTTTTGTGAATTAAAATCCTCGAAGAATCGAAAATTTTTAAAGTTATTGTGTGTGTGTCTATGTGTAGAATTCGACTTTCATCAAATTAAAAATGTTTACAAAAAATGAAAAATTTAATCTAAGCTAACTAGTTATAATATTTGGTCCTCACGAAGCCAAATTCGACACAAAGTTTGTTTAGTTTGGAAGATGTTTCTCAAGAATCGAGACTTCCGTGGTACGTAGGCAAAAATTGCTTAGTTCTGTAGGCATTCTCCCTTAGAGAATTCGCCTCTAGTTCCGAGCATAAACTCCGTTCTTACCCCCAGACCTGTTTTAGACAAAGAGACCAGACTGCTTGGGAGCAAGGCTTCTTGGAATTAAGCTGATAATTCAACAGGTCATTTTTATTAACATTATTATTTCTAATTGTTATACAATATTTACTGCATTGTAAAATTTTAAATGCTTTTTCTTTTCTGTGAAAATAGATTTATGTGACGTGGCCGCCTCGTCAGATGCGCATCCATCTGCTCATTGCATTGTGTCTACTTTGTTGTACTTTTGCACATTCTGCAATGCTGCGATGTCAGATCCAACGTTGTGGCATTCTGCATATGCATTCCACCGTGCACGCTCCTCAGGAGACGGTGGTATTGATAAGGTCAAAAGGGAAAAGAAAAGACGAACAGGTTTTCGAAGGACTGGACCTGCTTATGAACGGAGGTGGGTGTCACACTTTGGGACCTTTAGATAATAACTCTGCTGCCTCCTTTGGTGTACGGCGAAAACTCTAACCTGTCTCAGCAACTATTTCAAGGACTGCTAACAACTATCTTTTGACCCTTATTAACCAAAACATGGCTGCATAAATATCAGTTTATGGTAGACATGAAAAAACACTACCGTGATATATATATATATATATATATATATATATATATACACGTGTTGAAAACTGTACTCTCAGTAAATAGTATTAAAATTAAAGATGGGATTGTCTCCCTTGGACCCTAAAATCTGTTTTATTTGTAAAGGGCGCTGAACCCTTTTTATAGTCCTTTTTCTTTTTGTCACTCTCCTCTATGTATTTTGCTCGTCCATTGAATGCTATTTTACTTTGTCACCAGCCAAAAGGTTAAGGTAGGACGGCACAGTCTACGTTGAAATTTAAGGACCACGTGGGACCCTGTTAAATTCTTTTCTGTTAGACCATCTTGGATTTTGGTACAGGACACACGGTGAAAAATGGTTTTATACGTTATTGTAAAGTTTAAATGTTGAACAATAACATGACAATGGAGACAAAATTTGTGAACCTAGTACCACTGAATGGCACAAATTATGCCACATGGAAAATTCAATGCAAAATGGCATTGATAAGAGATGGTTTGTGGGATATAGTAAACATGACGGAGAGTGTACCTGACTCCAGGACAGAAACAGCGTTACATGCGAAATATCTATCGCGGAGAGACCGTGAGCTTGGCAACAATTGTTTTATCGGTGGAACTCTGCTTAAACACAAAGGAGTTTTCGGAAAACTCATTGAGTGGAAAGCTATGGTAGAGAAATCCAGTGGAAAGAGGGTTAAGACAGACAATGGCGGGAGAATACACTTCAACACACTTCCCAAAACCCCAGAGCAAACTGGAGTGGCTGAATGAATGAACCGGATATTGGTGGAAACAGTAAGAGCTATGTTGTCAGATTCAAAGTTACCTAAAAAGTTTTGGGCTGAAGCCTTATCACCAGCTGCATATGTCTGTAACCGAAGCCCAATAACTGCAGTAGAAGGAATGACACCATATGAAGCATGAAAAGGTTATAAGCCAAATGTAAGCCATTTTCGAATTTTTGGGTGTGGTGCCTATGTTCATATTCCTAAGGATGAAAGATCCAAAATAGACCCTAAAGCAAAGAAAAGCATATTCATTGGATATGGTATAGGAGTCAAAGGCTATAGACTCTATGACACAAGTAAAGCAAGAGTTATTCATGCGAGGGATGTCATATTTGATGAATTTCAACTTCAAGCTGAAATTCATTATCAAGACTCATCATGATGAACTTGATGAAAAGTCACAAGAAACAACAGGACTACGAAGATCACCAAGAGATATGAAAACTCCACAACGATATGATGAATGGGTCTACAATGCTCATAATATAAATGATCCATTGACAATGAAAGAAGCACTTTCTAGTCCAGAGAAAAATCAATGGATGAAAGCAATGAAAAGTGAAATTGATTCTCTGCACACCAATATAGTACTGGATCTTACAGAACTGACCGTAAAGCCATTGGCAGTAAGTGGGTGTTCAAAAGAAAATACGATGCAGATGGAAACTTGGAATATTATAAAGCTCGACTAGTAACGCAAGATTTTTCTCAGAAGCATGGGGTTGACTACGATCAGACATTTTGTCCAGTAGTAAGGCTTGAATCAATACGAACCATTATTGAATTAGCTGCAAAACATAACTTGAAGCTACATCAGTTAGACATTACAACTGCATTCTTAAATGATAAGCTTAACAGGAAGATCTACTTAAAGTAACTTGAAGGATTTGAAGTCAAAGAGAAAAACCACATCGTCTGTAAGTTAAAATGAAGCCTCTAAGGCTTAAAACAATCACCAAGATGTTGGAATGAGGCATTGGATATTCAGCTAAAAGCAATGAATTTCAGGCAATTAGAAAATGACCCGTGTATCTACACTGAGTTTTCAGGAGAAACCTTCATAACTACTGTCTATGTTAACTACATAATCCTAGCATGTAAATCCTTGACACGCATCCAGGAATTCCATAAAACAATATCTAAAGGTTTCAACGTCAAGGACATGGGAAAATTACACCATTTATTGGGTGTTAAAATTACTTATCCAGAGTCAGGGAAGATATGAATTGGGTAGCCAGCTGAAGAAATCTTGAAAAACTTCAGATTCAAGACCCATTACAACCCCTATTGACACTGGAGCAAGGTTAACCAAAGCCACCGAAAAGGACAAGCTAGTATATCAAGATTTATATCAATCACCTATAGGTGGTCTGCTTTACTAACTACAAGGACACGACCAGCTATTGCCTATGCTGTCAGCAATGTTGCAAGATTTTGTTCCCAGCCGAGAATGGAACACTATTATTATGCGTTATCTTAATGGAACACGTAACTATGGATTGCTGTATGAGAAGAAGGAGGAAACCAATCTCGTGGAATATCCAGATGCAGACCGGGCTGGTGATTTGGATGATCGGAGGTCAACTTCTGGATACCTGTTTAAATTAAGTGGAGCAGTTGTCAGCTGAAGAAGTAAAAGGTAAACTTCTGTTGCTCTATCTACAGCTGAAGCTGAATAAAGTCATAAGTTCTAGAAGTTAGAAATTAGATTTTAACGTTCTGATCTGTAAACTTGGAGCCACTGAATCTCAAGCATGAGTAAAATAGTACAGTTGAAATTTCCATCTACATTCAAATTGGGTTGCTCCCAGTTTTCTACGACCGGTAACATAGCAGTTTTAAAAAAAATGAAAGACTATGTGCATATAAAACGTATCTTCCTGTTGATTCTTCACAGAGAAAGAATATCCCAGCAAAGAAAATGGAAAAGCGAGGACCGATCATCGTTTGAAGAACATGAAAAGAACAAAATAGATATTCAACAAAGAGAATCCTTGCGGGGGACTAGCCTTGAAAGTGATAATAATGATAAAATTTCATAAAATTTTTCAAACCTTCCCCATCTATTCCAACCTCCCTAATCGTTGGTTTGGTTTCTTTGTGCCTATCAACAATTTCATTATCCACCACGTTAGCCAATACGCAATGGAGACTACTTCCATGAACTGTGACGTCTCAGATTTCGCCAATCGAATAATAGCGTTGAGGACGCCTCGCTTAGTATAATAGTTTGCAAACTAGACTAGCAAGCCATTACTAGTAAGTTCGAATTTCACTAGGTGCTCCATACATGCGACCCTCTGCTACAACAAAGCAAAGTTTAAATAATTATCCAACCATAGCTTTATTTTATTAGACACAATAAAAATATTGATTTAAGGACTACTTTGACCCATACACGAGAAAGGGGGAATATGTGTGTATGTGAAACAATTTAACCGTGTGCAAATAAAACTATTGGTATTAGATAGAAATACTTGAAGCATTTTAAGCGTGTGCAAACAAAGGATTAATACTTAATAGAATTAGTCGTATTAGATAGGAATGCTTGAAACCGTTTGTGTGCAAAAATTGAATTATTGGTATTACATAGTAATACTTGGAACCATTCGACTGAATGCAAATGAATGAATAGGGTTGAAAAGAATTATTAGTGTTAAATAGCAATACTTGAACCCATTTAACTGTGTGAAAATAAATGATTAATATCTAATTGAATTATTAGTGTTAGATAGAAATACTTGAAACTATTTATCTGTGTGCAAACAAATGATTCATAGTAAATAGAATTATTCATGTCAGCTGGGAATACTTGAAACCAATTAACTGCGTGCAAACAAATGAACACTAGATTATTTTAAAATGTTATCTACAAACTATGCATTTACAAATCATATATATGTAAACAGAATTGAGCATTAAATAACCAACAAGGGTTGATATGCCATAAAAACAACCAACCAACGAACCAACCAAACCTAACTGAAAAGAAACATGGCTAAAAAACTAACAACTAACAATAGAAACAATGAAAAAGATTATAAAACTCGTTAAAGAAGGCAATACATAATGAAGAGACCTTCGTTGTTCCGTTTCAGCAGTGTCTAAAATTCGGAGTAAATGTAAAAGAAATGGGGTGGTTAAAAAAGGAAAACTTAACAGTTAACAACGAAAGATATCAAAGTGTCAGGATAGAAAATTCAAAGCAGTATAGATTGAAACTAGAAAATGAACAACAGATAAAAAACATCTACAACTTCAGGCAAAATTTTGGAATCAGCTTACTTAGATGATATTCACCCCATTTTTTTCCGATGCATTTTTATAGTAAAAATCATTTCTAATGGTTTGGTTTCTTTGTTTAATGGCATATCAACTCTTTTTAGGTTATTTAATGCCAAAGCCATTCTCATAGAAGAACAGTAGTGGTGCTATTTAACCCATAGCTGGGAGGATAAGGGGGTTCATACCTTTCCCAAGGGTATTTGCCCGAAAGTGAACGTAACAGCGCGACTGGAGTACGAACTCGCGTACTACGATTCCGCAGTCAATCGCTTTAACCATTACACCACGAGGACACGTCAAAATCTAAAATATTGGCGAACCTAAGAACCTTTTGAATAACTCTAATATATATATATATATAAAATGTGTGTGTGCGTGCATTCGTGGTGTTATGGTTACTGTCTTAGGAAATGAACATGGTGAACAAAGTTCGAATTCTGGAGTCTTACCCATGTGTAGGAGTTACTGGCAAAGCCTCGCCATTAGAGCGGTCCATTTTTCCATTGATAGCATCTGAATCTAGTCAGATATGTTGAGATTAATTTAGAAAATTAGCGAATGTGTGGGTGACAATTTTATCAGTTTTCTGGACTAATTAAATCAATTTTTAGCTAAAACGTTCAGAGTACCTTTGATGATCGGGGATCCACTGCGCCCTTCTCTCCGTGTTCTTCCTCCCTTCATATATCTTTAAAAACATTTCTTGAGGTCAAAGTAATTAACATGCCAAATCTTATCAAGATTTGCACATTAGCCAAGGAATATGTCGGAAGAATGAGACATTTCTGAGTAATTTTCCTGACAGTTTTTGCCGCCACGTCACCGAGAAGATGAGCACTCGTGCACATGCCAATTTTATTTGCTTTATAGACAAATAAGATCTTCCTGGTTTAAAATGTTCCAAGAGCTTTTGCTAGTAAAGAACCCCACTCTCCATTAACAAATACCATGAAAACACTCCTTTAGGTGAAAGAAGTTCATATGGCAAGTTTCAATGTTTACCTATTCGTCAGTCTATTGATAAGAAACAGGCCAAAATACTGACTACCAGGATAACGTAACATTTTGTATTTATGTAGGAATGTTTTCTCTATCATGAGAAGAGGTTATTTAAAATCATATGAGGTAAAACAAATAGGAACATGAAATAGATACAACACTGTTGTACATACACATGCAAAAGTGTAAAAAAGAAGAGAAAAAAAAAGACTGTATGGAGGCAAATGAATAATTGTCTTTCTTAGATTTGGGGGTCATTTCTTTTGCACGTGAGAATTCCAGAATCTGTTCACAATCTTTTCTCCATTCTTCAAACGGCAAGGATACATTCTTTTGTCTCCATTCTTCGAACGAAATGAAAATGCTACTGTCTTATCTTTGTTGAACAGAAGGCCATATAACTTAGTCCACTTTCACTTTCACTTACTGGTTCAGCTGTGGAGGTGCTACTCATGTAGTGTGTCTTGTGCAAGAACAGCCTGGCAGAGCCCATCCTTCTGGCGTACAGCTGGTTTGCATTCAGAATTTCCCTTCTAGACCAGCTGCCATATCAATGTCAAAGAGCGTTGTCTTCACTACTATTTACCTATAACTAAGCAAAGTAGCTGGATTCATACATTTCTCAAAGGTATTAGCCGTTTGTGAAATGTTAACAGCCTTGTTCAGGTTTTGAACTCAGGTCACCATCTCCAACCCAAACAATGATAACTATTACACCACAAGCGCCTTTTTCTATTGTGAAGACCTTTATGATATAATTTCCAACAGTTTCTCTCTACCAATACATTCTTGGAATCTTTCAGAGGTGATTAAAAAATTTCGACACTTCGATG
Organism: Sepioteuthis lessoniana; assembly: GCA_963585895.1. Lineage (NCBI taxonomy): Eukaryota > Metazoa > Mollusca > Cephalopoda > Myopsida > Loliginidae > Sepioteuthis > Sepioteuthis lessoniana. Next base: position 145,583 of record CAUZXS010004477.1, read on the forward strand.
GGAGTACTTTCTTTAGAACAATGGCCTTGTGCCACATCTGAGCAAAAAGCTTACTAAATTATTGCTTGCTTTAGAATTGATAAACCAAACCAAAGAAACGTCATTATGGGATTGACAGTGATAGAAACGTATAATCAGTTCTGTAAGGCTAAATGTATACAAGTAAGGTTATAAGTTCTGTCATAAGGTACAATACTATATATGAGTGGGTCTATATTTGTATGTATGCATATAGATGTAACATATATGTATGTATGTGCATATGGAGGTGAAAGTATCTATACAAGTGTGTGAGGGGCATAGGTAGCGCATATATATATAGTATCACAAGTATAGCTAAACAATTAGGGAGCTTGGCAGATTTAAATAGATCATAAAATAGAAAGAGAAGGATTTTTTGATGGGGATGAAAGGGTTAGTTTTCTATGTCCATAATAATCTGAAGTCTTCGTTTCTAGTATGGTCAGAAATCATTAGACAAGTGCATCATTTTTTAAAGTACTTTAATATTTTGGAAGTGCGTGCAGGATGCACAGGAGAAAAACGAATTTACTTTCCACAAACCCAGACCTCATATAATAAAAAATAAATCAGTGTGATAGAAAGAACTCCCCCTTCCACAGGTGGATTAATTAATTAACGATTCTAAGGGATTAGACTGAATTTATCAATTAAATAGATAAAAGGATAGATTTGGAAATAAGTTTGTTTTTCTATAATACAGAGAATAAGTAGAGAAAACTCCTGTTTTTTTATTTATCATTTTATTTTCTATCTTATTTTATTTGTTTATTTCTTTTCTTTTTTTTTTTTGACTGACGTTCCTGGAATTTAGTCTTTAGTAAGTAAGGTGATGGTTCGGGGAGTGGAGAGATGGATTCGTTGATTGAATCCTGTGATAAAAGGGTTAATGAAATCGTGTGTGGTCTAAGGTATTCCAGATGCAAGAAAGAGGAGACGGGATAAGTGGATTTTGTCGATTTAATAATAATTGTCTGGACAGAAAAAACAGCGGATGTCCTGAATTCGTTTTTAGTACCTGTCAAAAAACGGCCATCTGGATTTTTTAAAAAGATATACGAAATATCAGTTGGTCCAGGCAATTTACATATCATTATTCATGGGCGTAACCAAAAAAATTGTTGAGACCCCGCCCCCAATTTATATAAGCTGTGCGCAGCGCCCATTCAGCAGTAGAGGGTGAAATCGAGGGTCAGTTCAGAGCCCATTCAGAGTTGAGGGTTAGCCCCAGAGTTGCGGGCGAAGTTAAGAATAGTTTAGAGCTCAGAGTTGAGAGTTCGAAGAGACAGAACAACTTTGTGAATTGTCCTGGCCCGATCAGAACCAACAGTTAAACATAGGAACTTCGCGAATCCGATCGTTATGTCAACAAAAACCGATATAAACAAACTTTTAAAAGTAACCAGGAATCATTAATTGCCTCCCTTACACTCTCTCTCTCTCTCTCTCTTTGTCCTCTCTGTCACTCCCTAAAACGAACGAATAAGTTTCGTGTGACCTTTTCCTGTTGTATTCTACACATTTATGCAAATTCTTCTAGAGAGATAAAGACAGTAGCTTTGAGAAAGTTGTATAAAAATCGAAAGTGTTGCTTTTCTTTTTTTGTATTTTTGTGAATCGCGACAGGAACTATTTTCTCCAGCGATTTTTCTTCTGCGTAGATTCCAGCCAAAATTAAATCGACTCCCACAGTTGAAACGATCTGAGGTAACTAAAACACCGCTGTTCGGATAAAAAATTCCCAACGTGGCGAATAGTAGCAGTTACTTCGGATTCAACAAGGAAGCCGAGGGATTTGATTTCGGTGAAAATTCCCAGGCTAAGCTAGACATACCGGCCATGGCTGGATCCTACGTCATATCAGGAATAGATTAGATTGGTTGCAAGACAGATGAGTTGCAACCCAACCAGTTGTGGTTGGGTTGACCGTTGGGCCTGGATGAACTATAGTTAGCCAAAAGAAGAGCACGTGATCATCAGACCAAGAGATCTTGCTTTGATGATGGCATAGTCACTAAGTACCGTTGACTGTGTCTATGCTATCCAGTCATTTTAAATATAGATTACCCATTACGGCTAAATATTTAAGATAGATTGATGATATACTCATTTTCCTACCTCAAAACATAAAAATTGAACATATCACAGAGAAATTAAACAATGTTGAACCTTCCATCAATTTTACCTATGAAAAAGAATCAACCAATACCATACCTTCCTTAGACATCCTACAAATTAAATCCTAAAATAACTTTTCAAGTCCCCTGACAAACCACTAACAAAAATGATTATATACATTTTTACTCTTATCACAACAAAGTTAAAACAGGCCTCATAATTAGCTTTTATTTACGTGCACTTAAAATATGTAATGCACAATACCTAGACGACAAATTTAAATACATCGAGCATTTCCTTAAAAGCTTAAAATACCCTAATTTTTTTCTACTAAATGCTTTAAAAAAAGCTCTCAACATACACTCATCAAATAAACTTAAGAAAAACACCTCCACTAATCCTATTACTCACAGACCCATCTTTTTATCAACTAACACACAAATCTTTTTAAAATTTAACTAAATTAGGAATACTGATTATACAAACCACATCTCAAACCATTAAAGATTTAACTCGCGTCTCTAAACGTACAAACAAAATAACCACTTCTCACGCAGACATATAGTCTATTCCGTGCAATGATTGAGATAAATATTACATTGGCGAAACCCAACGTAATGTAGATAAAAGGATTTACAAACATAAACGATCAATTAAATTAAATGATCACCGAAATGCCCTTTTCTCCCACGTTGAATTTCAAACATATTTTTAATTTTTCTCAGGCCACTTTAATTAAACCAGTCCACTGCAAAAAATCTCGCCGACTTTTAGAATCTGCAAGTTTCATATTCCAGCCATACCATTAAACAACAAGTTTCATATTCCAGCCATACCATTAAACAATGCTCTGGCTTTTTTCAAATTTTATCCCAACTGGCAGATATTATTTTACAGGAGAATAATATCAATATTGACAATGGATAAGGGTAATTTTTATAAAAAACAAAAATAAAACATTTATCTCCCCCCATATCTCCATACTTCTGGGTGGTTTTTCATTTGAATGTTATTCTGGTAGTTGCGTTTTTGGTGAATATGATATGCTTGTTTATCAGCTGTACCTTTTCCACTTTGCTTACCTTTTGCTCAGATGTTTATAATGTACAAATGTGCCGCTAACATTAACCTGCTGTAGCTACACTCCTTCAACACTCATTCTTGTCTTTCTTTTTTCTCTCCTCCCCCCTCTTTTATTTACTTCCTCTTATGTCTACCACTACAAAATCATCAATATTCTGAAGAAATCTTTGGGTAAATAAAGACGAAATATTATTGAATCCGTTGTCTGTGTTTGTTTATCTACTTTCAATTTATTTTTCACATTTTGTTGAATTCTTCCAATCAGTTATTTCTCTCTCTCTCTCTCTATATATATATATATATATAGAGAGAGAGAGAGAGAGAGAAAAAAACCTCTTGATCTGATGATCACATAGATGAAAAACTGTCACCGAACACCATTGATAGTGTCTATGCTATTCTAACTTTATATATACATATACACACACACATATATTCGGACCCTTCAAAGGCCATTATCAGGAATTTTTGCAAATGTAAAGAATGGTTCTTTAAAAAATATTTTGGTAAATTCATCTAGCATTATAAGGTATGGATCAAGGGTAAGTGGAGCAATCCAGGGAAAGAAGTTGCACCATCCCCTACACCACAGTGTAGTAACTATTGAAAAGGGAGCCTTTGAATCGCCCTCAAATACAGTCGACCAACTTATATATATATATATACACATGTATATATAGGACAATGTCTGATGAATGTGTCAAGCATGAAACCCAGGGTCACAGGCACAACCATGTAATATACAGTGTATTACAAAAGTGAGTACACCCCTCACATTTCTGCAGATATTTAAGTATATCTCTTCATTGGACAACACTGACAAAATGACACTTTCACACAATGAAAAGTAGTCTGTGTGCAGCTTATATAACAGAGTTAATTTATTTTCCCCTCAAAATATAACTATTAAAAGCTAAAACCCTGCCAACAAAAGTGAGTACACCCCTAAGAAACTACACCCCTAAATGTCCAAATTGAGTACTGTTTGTCATTTTCCCTCCAAAATGTCATGTGACTCATTAGTGTTAATAGGCCCTCGTGCATAGGGAGCAGGTGTGTTCAAATTTGTAGTGCAGCTCTCACACTCTCTCATACAGGTCACTGAAAGTTCCAACATAGCACCACATGGCAAAGAACTCTCTGAGGATCTTAAAAGACGTATTGTTGCGCTACATGAAGATAGCCAAAGCTACAAGAAGATCGCCAACACCCTGAAACTGAGCTGCAGCACAGTGGCTAAGATCATCCAGCGTTTTAAAAGAGCGAGGTCCACTCAGAACAGGCCTAGAGTAGGTCGTCCAAAGAAGCTGAGCGCACATGCTGAGCGTTACATCCAAATGCTTTCTTTGAAATATCGCCGTAGGAGTCCTGTCAGCATTGCTGCAGAGATTGAAGAGGTGGGTGGGGGTAGCCTGTTAGTGCTCAGACCATACGCCGCACTCTACATCAAATTAGTGTGCATGGCTGTCACCCCAGGAGGAAGCCTCTTCTGAAGACAATACACAAGAAAGCCTTCAAACAGTTTCCTGAAGACATGTCAACAAAGCACATGGATTTCTGGAACCATGTCCTATGGTCTGATGAGATGAGATTGAAGAGTTATTTCATCGAGGGAAACATGAACTCCAACATGTACTGTGAAATACTGCAGCAGAGCATGATCCCCTCCTTCCAGAAACTGGGTCGCTGGGCAGTGTTCCAGCATGACAATGACTCCAAACACACATCCAAGACGACCATTGCTTTACTAAAGAGGCTGAGGGTAAAGCTGGCCAATCATGTCTCCTGACTTGAACCCAATAGAACATCTTTGGGGGATCCTCAAGCGAAAGGTGGAGGTGTGCAAAGTCTCAAATATCTGCCAGCTCTGCGACGTCATCATGGAGGAGTGTAAGGGCATTCCAGTGGCTACCTGTGAAGCTCTGGTAAACTCCATGCCCAGGAGAGTAAAGGCAGTTGTGGATAATGATGGTGGCCACACAAAATATTGACAATTGACATGGTGTATGTTAATATTGACTTTCCCAAAGGGGTGTACTCACTTTTGTTGGCAGGGCTTTAGCTTTTGATGGTTATATTTTGAGGGGAAAATAAATTAACTCTGTTATATAAGCTGCACACAGACTACTTTTCATTGTGTCAAAGTGTCATTTTGTCAGTGTTGTCCCATGAAGAGATATACTTAAATATCTGCAGAAATGTGAGGGGTGTACTCACTTTTGTGATACACTGTATATATTCCTATATGTATAAAAGCTCTATCATTGAGATTGAACACTTTAATAATACCACAAAATTTAGTCCACTATTAACTCACCAAGTGAGCTAGTGATAACTGTAAACCTCAATATATACAAATATATCTATATTTGTTGCTGAGGTGCCTGGAAGATTTTAGCTTAAAATTGATTAGGGAGGATTATTTTGTCCAGAAAGCAAATAAAATTGGCATCTACAGGAGAACGTGGACATTTTAGAAAAAAATTGATGGGACTCATTCATACAGAGAGCAAATAGAACAGATTTTGTTAAAGAAACTCCTCTTTTGTATATCATTTTGATCGGGGCAATGCAGAGTTTGGCTAGAGTGTGTATAGTAGAGGGTGTGTGTGTGTGTGTGTGTGTATATATATATATATATATACATACATACACACACACACACAGGGTGATTGAAAAGTAACTCCCTATTTTAAAATACTTTATTTCTTGTATAAATTAGTTAAATAGATTTTGAGAATTTTAAAATAGGGAGTTACTTTTTAATCACCCTGTATATATCTGTGTGTGTATATATATATACACACACACATACGTATGTATATGTGTGTGAAGAGAGAATCAATAAGTAAGTAACTTTTAGTTATTAAATGAATTTTGATTGAAGTTTTCTGTGCTAAGCTTTTCTGCGAGATATTGTTGTCTAAGAGGAAGGGAAGAAGTTGAGTCATCCACAACAAAACCATTAAGATTAATAAACAATCATAGAATTAAGAATTAATTAAAAACTAATCTTAGTATAAATGAATAAAACATTGGTTTATAATTGGAGAGAGAGAGAGAGAGATGGGTCAGAGAAATTAGATTTGTGGAGAAAGTATCCACCTATTTAATATTAAATAAGAAAAAACAAAAAACAAAAAAAGAAAGCCAACCTAGGGCAATGGCACCATAGTCCACTTCAAAGTGACTTCACACACCTACCAGGCCTTTTGAAAATCAGTTTGCAAAGTTCTGTTTCAGGATCGCTATCCACTGTCAAGTTTTTCTTAATCTTATCCATGATGATTTTAGATTTTAATAGAAACACCAGTTGCAGGAATCCAATCCTGGATTGAAAGGGAGCCAATTCAGATGGTACCATGTTTTGTTAAAATACCTGCCATGAGAGGTGAATAATGTAATTACTTGGTTATTGTAAGTGAGATGACCACAGTATAAAAGTTCATTCAATGGTAGCATGCCCAGTTGGCAGGGCTTAGGATATGCTGAATGCATAGTGCATTGCCTGCAGAGGAATAAGATTCCCTTACCAAAAAAATATGTTCTAGGTATAACACTTAACTGCATCCAGAGCTGAGGTTCCAGTTCTGGAGCTCAGGTCAGAGTCAAGTCACTATTTCATTGTCATTACTGCCAGGGCCACTCTGATCTGGAGTGGTAGTCATGGCCAGTACTAGGGTTTCATAAGACCCCCCCTCAATTTATGATATGATACAGAACCCCTACTCTGTTAAATGGCAATTTTCATAAAGTATTCATAGAAACCAGCCTTCTGTAGCACTGCAAACATGTCAGTTAAATGGGAAGATTTTAACTATACACTAGAACAACACTCGTGAGGGACTCTGGTTTAGCGTACACTGCAACACACTGAGCACAAAAGCTATCCATTGTCCAAAGAAAAATTTGCCTCTTATTTGTTTTTCCAAACCTTCTGCTCACCAGAAAAACTAGCATTTTGTGCATGCTGCCAGCCTCAGTGACACATGCTTATCTTATATGTAAGTTTAGGCAATGCCACTCTGGCCTTCTTGGACCTCCAGCACAATTTCATTTTTACCTTATACCTGACTGACTAGGCAATATTATGTGAGGGTAGTTAATATGTGCTTTCACGTGGAATGCCTTTCTCAAAATCTAAGCCTTAATTGCTATACTGGCCCATGATGTGTTGGTAATATCATCATTTGCAAAAAGGAAAAGAATATCAGCAAAAAAACAAAGAGAACAATACTCAGCCATTCCTCTATGGCAGGGTGCAACACAAAGTCAATTTTTAAGCAGAGTACAGTAGGTCTGAATTCAGTTTTCCATCTAAACTGGTTGCTTTATCAAGACTAAAGAGCCCAGACTATCTTATTATTTACCCATAGCTGGGAGAAGTGATAGCTTCATGCCTTTCCCAAGACTATTAGTGCAAAGAATGCTAACAGTACACCATATATATGCAAGTGGTGTTTGCTAAAAACAAAATATCAGCAAAAAACAAATAAAGAGAACAATAGTATATATTTACCCCATCACTTTACCATGTGCAGGAAGCAATACAAGATCAATTTTTGAATGGAGTAAAGCTTGCTTGAAATCAGTATTTTTGTTCTCCAGAATGGAGGTAAGTGGTCATATAGCTATTGCTTTCTGAGTGCTGCTTCCAGGATTTATTCACAAAACAGCACGGAACATTTTTGTGGAGTTCCTATCTAGCCTTTTCGCCAATTGTTTTGTTAGAGTCCAAGTGGTGCAACTATATAATAGTACTGACATGGCTCTAGCTTGGAGGAATTCCTACTCAATTTATCAGAGATCAGATTTCCACACGGTCGACAACCTGTCAATAGCAATCCATGCTTTAATTCATTCTCAATAGATGAGATATTGCTACAGAGGTATATGAACTGGTCTTCTAACTTTGGAGGCTTGACATCTGGTGAGTAAATGGTGCCATGACATCATCAGTACACGAAAAAGATGATCATTTTGAAAATTCACAACATTTATACCAGAATCTTCTGGATTTTACACACTATGACATCTTACATTCTTGATGATAAATAATGTAACCCAACTACAAATAAGAGGTGAATTCTTGTATTTCTCAAAGGAATTAGCACAAAAAGAAATACAATCTTATGCAGGATTTGAACTTGGGTCGCTGATTCTATTTTCTATGATGATAACCAGAATGACATGCGCCTCCACAAAATGGTTTAATGTAGTTATCAAATTTGGTAATACCTACTTAAAGTACTTAAACTTGGTCACCTGGTCCCAGGATGCCTTACTTCTAAACAGGGTTGAGTTTATCACTTGGTACCTTAAGTGTTCCTAAAAGGGAATGTTGAGAGAAGCAAGTATTTTTTGTGACAGCTATATGTCTCAACTCATGTGTGCTCTTCTCCCTGTCTTAAAATAACTTCATGTCAAATCTGACTTGGCGACAAGTTGGATAAATCCCTACCTACTTAAAGGTGCATGTGGCATAAGGACTGCTGTTGTGGGAAAGACACATCAAGCAGAGTTCAAACCCTGGATGAAGCTGATTATATATCACTTTTTTTTATCACAACTCAATCTCTTCTTTTTCCCCAAGCTAAGAGTAAATTGGAAGGCAGACTGGGTTCTTTAGCTTTGGCATAGTAATTGGTTAAGGAGAAGGAAAACTCTGACCCTAAACCGACTATACTTCACTTAAAAATTGACTTGGTGTTTCATCCTGGGTTGTGTAAATATGTACCTATTTCATGGATACAGGGAAATGTTTTAACATTAAAACTATATTCCTTGTGGAGCTTTTATTGCGATTTGGTCTCAATAATCAATAAGAAGTGATATTGTTGCAAGACATGGTTAACTGTACAGAATTTAAATTTCCAAACTTTAAAAGAAAAAAATTTAACGATCTATTTGTCTTACTATAATAATTTTTCACATTTGATTAAAGTGAATATAACACACACTTCTAAATTTGGGCTACGAAATTCTGAACACCTTTACCCTCCCAAAATATACATACTTTGTATACACTGAATTCCAGTTCATATAGACCATAAGAAAAAAAGAAAAATTACAGTTTATGTTTTAAATATAAAACATTTACGCAGTATTTTGAGCAAATGTGGACATGTTCACATAAAAATGCAACAAACTTGTGACAAAATTAAGCTCACACAGGGAGAAACAAACATTATAAACAAACACACATTCCAATGGATACATCTCTGTAGCAGTATAAAATAGGAATGTTTGTTACACATTAGTTTGAAAAATAGATATGTTCTATTTAATCATACTGTCCTGAGTATGTTGATGTACATAGTTAAAAAGAAAAATACAAAAAACCAACAAAAATGTAGTGTTAGAAAACGAAAAAAAAAAACCTAGAGGAATTTTGATACGAGGCAATCTTCTGGAAAAGTAAAATTGAAAAGAGAAAAAAAGACACTTGATGCATCAAGTTTTTATTTTTGCTTTTTTGACTTGTGTGCAAACGCTATCGTTCGTAAGTATATACCTGACATCCACAACGTTCACATCGCACATGCTGAGTGGGGGGAGGGGCAAGGATACGGCAGCAGATAAAATATTTGCAGTCGGTGGAGATGTTAAAAACAGGTTGTTGTTGTTGCCCTCTTTTTAAATAATCTATTAATTTTTTTAATTTAACCAATTTTATTTAAAATTTTTTTTGGTGGGGGGAGAGTCTGCCTTGCAATTGGCAAATAGAGACTGGGAAATATCCTCTTTTAGTGTTTTTTTCCTCTATTTTCTTTTTTTTTAAATCACCTACCAAATATTTATATTTATTCATTAATTTTTTTGCTTGTACATACTTTTGTTCCCTGGTCTGTACAATAAAAGAAATTTTTAACATACATTAAAATAATCATTATCATCGTCGTCAATAACAACAATACCATCAAATCATCACCACTCTCTTTCTCTTCTTTTTAAGGGTTACCATAACAACATATCTGCAACCGTCCAGCAGAGTGGGTGGGTAAGGGGAAGAAAGAAAAGAGAGAAAAAGAAAAAGGAGAGAGTGTCAGAGAGGGGGCAGGGAGAGGAAATCAGGCTCAGGGAAGGGAGTAACTTTTTTTCTTTTAGATTTTCATTTTTTTTTTCTTTTTTAAAATATTTTAAATTTTTTTTTGTAAGAGATATTTTTTAAAACATTTTTTTTAAGGAAACAAGATGTCGGCTAGTGCAGCTCTGCACTTAGAGGAACAATTAGCTATCACAGTAGCAGGCAAGACAGTGGGATCAAAATGCCACAGAGTAAAAAATTAATGTTGAATGGTTATTAATCCACTCCTGTTGTTGTGGCATGACGCTGGCCACCGTCCACTAATGTCCAACCTAATATTGCTGCCTTCATGTTAGCCAGCCAGCCAGCCAGCCATCGAGCCCGCCTGCCTGCTCCCAGAACTACCGCTGCAAGTACCGTTCCATGGCACAAGTAGTATATAGTCCGTTTGCTGGCTTGTTCTAACACACCACCGACCCTACGCAGACGGGGCATGCACAATACCAGTGACTCAAATATGACAACGTAGAGTCGGTGGCTTAAAAGCTCAGTCAGTCCAAAATTAATTGTAGATGTACTCTGGAAAAGAGAGAAAAATCAATAAGCTTTTATATATTTACATTTTTAAACACACAGATAATATATATATATATATATATAAATTAAAAACATTAAAAAGGTTCAAAACATAAAATACTGGCCTTAACTCTATGATTCATGTACTTTAGATGATATATATATATATATATATAGAGAGAGAGAGAGAGATAGAGAGAGATAGATAGATAGAGAGAGATAGATAGCAATGAGGTATGAATAAAAGAATAAGTTCAATAGGAGTGGTTATTTTATAATGAAGGATAAAAATGTAAGAACAGTGGCTGAAAAACAAGCCTTTTAGCCACTTGAGATTGTATGTAGGGTGGCTAAATAGGGTTGTGGGTAAGGTTGCTAAATATGATTGTCAGTAGGGTGGCTAAATAGGATTGTGGGCAAAGAGGCTAAATATGACTGGGGGTAACACACACACACACACTATATAGAGTGTGTGTTACATATTACACAGATTATATTACTCTCTGATACTAGTCAGAGACCCCAGTGATGCCTCATGCTCAAGAAAGGAAGAAGAGAGTAATCAGGTCAGAGATCGTTCCTTGCTACTGGTACCATGTAACTCAGTACAACCTGTCACATGTTACTTAAAAGGGAGATGACAATTGTTAAGTAAACTCTCTACTGCTGCCCCTGAAAAATGTCTTGAAGAAGTATCCATTAGGTCATGGGATAATTTAATTTAATATGAATACTAATTAAAACAAAAACAATGTTATTTTTTTTGGTGGGGGTCTTAGACCTAAGTCTTAAATTGGATTTGCTGAGACTCTAAAAAGCATCTCTTTAAAAATAAGGACTATTTGCATTTGTTTTGAAGAAGGACTATTTTATTAAAAAAATTTATTTTTTGCTTGGAAAATTGAATTTTCATACTGGGACTCTGATCATTTATTTTTTTAAATTGTTTTTCTCACCAAATTTTAACTGGTTCATTCTGTAACCTTTAAGTATCATTTTTTGTCTGGGATATTGCAGTTGACAGACAAGTAACAGATTTGAGACAGCAGGACAAAATTTAAACCTGAAGAAGGCTGGAAAATGAACCATTTGAATAATTTAGGAGAGAGAAAAAAGTTACCGAAGAAAAGTAGAAGATTAAAAAAAAAAATGAATTAAACTGAATATAATTTCATATTAATTGATTAAATTGGATGATGTCAATATCAAACTCTGTTCAAAAGATTTGAGTCGAAACAACAAAAAGACAATAAATCTCAAAGTTCAACTTGTCTACTCACTTATACGAATCCCCAGGCTTCAAATGCTTGAACCACAAAATCTTCCTCTTCTGACAGCACGTCATTTCCAAAGGTATCGCAAGGATGGCTGCGGCCATGATACAAGTCACCATCAAACCAGAGGCCAAAAAATCCCCTGAAATGACAAACATGACTTAGTGACAATATTCAATATTTAACTGTAGACAAAGATTATATTTCATTCTTTTTTTGAAAATTTATCACATTCGATGCTCAGAAAATGAATGTAAAAACATTGTGAAATGATTATAGATTTTCCATCATTGCGATAATTGCAAAAAATAATTTACTGGTCTATATTCGAAAGCTGTTACTTTATCCAGCTTTAGAATAGAGAAAGAAAAAAAATTAAAGGGGCAAGGTTTCAAATTATCTGCACAAAAAGTAGGAAGTACCACCTCAGCATGAATATGGCTGCAAATCTTTAGATGTTTGGTTGATTGATTTTAATACCATATGAACTTGTCTGGGTAATTTTATCCATAGAAGTTAGGGCAATATGTTCATGGTACTTTTATATTTACATTTTTTTAGTTGTTTCTTCAGAGGGTTTTTTTGGCACATGATATCAAAGATATCAAATATTCCTATATAATACAAATAATTTGCATAAAGTTACATGGTTTCATATATTCTTATCCAATACTAATAATTTTCAAACAGATCTATTTGACCCATAGATGGGACCCTAACATGTCAGAGAGGACCTGGTAGTAATGGCAATAAAAGCCTGAATATATTACACTCTCTTCCCTCTACTAGCAGGTACTGTAAGTTTTCTCAAACATACTGACAAAACTTAACAAGGTTTCATTTTATTTTCAAAACTCAAACACTAAATATTAAAGCATGTTGTACAATGGCTGATTATCTTCCCTTATAATAATAGAAAAACCTAACTTGCAGTTCATTGGAAAATAGAATGGAAAGAGATACTCTTTTACTGCTACAAATTATCATATCTTATCTAAAAGTATAGTTTGCAAATAATCTTGCACTGAAATATTAGACATTCATAAGAAAGAAAGAGGAACCTATACATAAATGCTTTGCACAAAATATTCTTCAAACATACAATGGGGTGAAATAAATATCAGTACATATGAACATTTTTATTCAAACATAGCCTGAACAAAATCTTTATATACATTTACTGTATAAGGATATATTCTACTAATATGTGTATATAAACTTAGGTTCCAATTAATTTTACAGAAATTAATGCCATTTATTCATTTTCATATGTACGAATATATGGCATTAATTTTATATCTACAAATATTTATTTCACCCCATTGTATATGAATTTTCAGGTCAAATCCACAACTGCACCTTGTGTACCTAGTTGGTCAAAGGATAAATGACTTGTTGAGTATTCATTAAATCATGTCACATTAAGATATATTTTCTTTTGATCATGGCTACCATGACTTTCTTTGGTCAAGCCAAATTGCTAAATATATTATAGAAAGGGTAAAATCTAATATATCATTTAACACAGGGTACTTGCTTTAGGTAATGGGTAGCAAGCCACTGCTAATGTGGTTAACTTGATTCTGGCTAGGGGACCCCACTCTAGCAATCTTGTGTCAGATTAAGTCTAATAAGTATCTTTTAATATCCAAAAAGAAGTATTCAAAACTATTTATGGCAACAACTCTTTTCTACTAATATCTAAATGTTCAAGTGATTAAAAACACAAATATTTACTCCAAATATCTCACTTATGTTTAGTCTTTAATAGCTTGTAAGACAGGATTTCATTTTTAATGGCTTGTAAGCTTTATTTACTGCCTTCTATAACAGCATTTTTACAGTAAAAGAAAGGAAAAATTTGTATCTATCAAAACAATAACAAGAAACAATTCAACATGGAAAATGGTCACTCACTTGCCAGCACCAATTGCTAAGCTTTCTTGATTGCCTTTTACAAAGAAATTGTTTCACCTGTCCATCGGAAAATCTGTAGGAACATAGAAAAAAAAAGAAAAAAGCAATAGATTATAAATATAATATACACACACACACACACGAACAAAAAGAAATTATATACATATACACACACAATGAATTAGAAAAAATATGTGAAAAAAGCAAACATTTAAGAATGCTGGATAAAATATAGTTGTCAGATACTGGCAAGCAGAGCAGTATAGAAATTAACATAATCATTATTCAACCTTCCTCAGCTCATCTGTACCTATTAATTTCATACATTGTTGAATAAATAAATGAATAAATTAATTCATTACCAAACTTCTTTCTGTGGATTGTGATTTTTTAAGTTTTATATAAAAACACATGAAACTAATAGGAAGAAATGAGCTGAGATAATAATTATTTCAGTTTATATATGTTTTAGTTTCTTTGTTTAATGGCATATCAAACTTTGTGGGTTATTTAAGGCCAAAGCCATCCTTGTAGAAGAATAGTAATAGTATTATTCAACCCATAGTTGGAGGGTGATGGATAAGGGGCTCATACCTTTTCAAGAGTATCAGTCAGAAAGTGAATGTAATAGACCACTAGAGTTTGAAATCACTATGATACCACAGTTCAGCATAACAGCCACAACACCAGAGGGACTACCATCATTATATATATATATATATATATATATATATATATATATATATAATGCTCTTATGAAAGGTATGAATCCATCTCTTCTTCTCCTAGTTATGAATAGAGAGTAGGGAAGAATAGGGTATTTAGCCTTATAATTGGTTTAGGAGAAGTATAAATTTCAAACCAGGCATATTCTGCATAAAAGTTGACCTTATGTTGCATCTTGGACATGGTGTGTGAGCATATATATATATATATATATATATATATATATATATATAAGCATTAGTATATATCTGTGATAAACTGACATTGAGTACAATGGAAGGAAAGACAAGATAAATGTATCCGTACATACAAGAACATTTAACCTTTTATATACATACCAATAGTATTAAGAATAAAGAATACACAAATATACCACAAGAGTTAGGAATATTCACAAATTATTCCATGAACAGGCAGTATGTGGAAGGGGTAGAAAAAATGGAAAAAGTTTACTTGATGATGGTGGGCGAAATAACCATGTAGCTATAGTGTGGCAAAAGTGGTCGAGAATGGGGTTATCGGATTGTCATGTGACATCCAAAGGGACACCTAATGGACAAACTCTTTCCCTAAGGGAGATAATCATTTATCTCTCTACACTTTAATGCAGTCATGGGCAAACTGTAGTTGGTGGGATTTTCTGAATGGCTGCCTGAGACTTCAATTTTTTTATAGAAAAGATCTTTCTACTGCCCCACTTCTAAGTCAGATGCTTACACGTATAGTCTTTGTAGTGAAAATGGTTGAGGTACCTTTAACAAAAAGTTACCTTCAATTTTTTTTAGTAGTGTAGCCCATTTGATAATGAACTATGTCTCATGTGACCTATTTCCTGAAAAAGATGGCCCATGTTTGCTTTAATGGATCAAAGAAAGTTAGGTTAAGAAAAAGAAAAAACACTTACCCGGAATGTAGGGTAAAAAGTGAACAGGAATGATTCACCAGTCCCATAGAAGTGGTCGCTTACTTTTAGAGGGCATGAGATCAGGGCACCAAAAACCTATAAAAGAACAATTTTTTTAGATCATTCTCACAAACCAAAAATAAAATTTTCTTTATTAGTCAATCTTCAAAAATCTAAAATTTTAGATTCAAAATGAAATGTGATAAATCTAATCTAAAAAAAATAAAAAAAGAACAAATTTAATTTTATATATATATATATATATATATATATATATATATATAAAGAAACATTAGCTTTAACTTTATTTAAAAATTCGAATACAGTAAACATGAAAGA
Organism: Sepioteuthis lessoniana; assembly: GCA_963585895.1. NCBI lineage: Eukaryota > Metazoa > Mollusca > Cephalopoda > Myopsida > Loliginidae > Sepioteuthis > Sepioteuthis lessoniana. Next base: position 161,568 of record CAUZXS010004477.1, read on the forward strand.
ACAATGATGAATTATATTACTGTTATATACACACACACATTATAAAATTGACTTTTCTTTCAGAGGATATAAAAAATTAACTTCATTTTATAAGTTTGAATATTTCATTTTATTGTATTGAATAAATTTAGAGGGCTATTGCAATGCGAAATAATAAATAAAAATAATCATTATTTCGCATTGCAGTAGCCCTCTAAATTTATTCAATACAATGAAATAATTTATGAAATGCTTCAAGCAAATTACAAAATACTTTTATTGGAATATTCGTTTATTTGAATGTTTTCAAGTTTATTACTGTTATATATTCACGCATTATATAATTCTGAGCATTCTTTCATAAAAAAACAAAAAAAAAACAACAAAAAAAAAAAGCTTAATTTTATAAGTTTGAAAATTAGTTTATTTAAATGTTTTCAAGTTCCCACTTGAAGATGAAATGATTGTTTGGTTTTACATCATGTCAACTCTTGTTTGGGTTATCTAGTGCCAGAATAAGTCCTTTATTTTTAAGCAATTATATGGTTTCAAGTAACTAATGATAATCTTTAGTGAACAATTTTAGCTTCAAGTAACTATGCTTAATGCTAATAATAAAGTTATGTGGCTTCCTAATAATTTGCACACAGTTGTATGGTTTCAAGTAATCCTATCTAAAACCAATAATTTGTAGACAATTATATAGTTTCAAGTATTTCAAGCAATCATATAGCTTCTTAATACAACTAATTTGCACACAATTTTATGGCTTCAAGTATTCCTATCCAGCACTAATAATTTTCTAAAAGATGTATTTGATCAATAGTATGAAACCTAACTGGTACTAACTGGTATTCCCTGGGAATAATAGTAACAAAGAGGTGACTCTATACTCTCCATAAGTGCAGCCTCATCATCAAATACAGTTTAGGGTCATATCCAAGACACCACTTTTTACAAAGAATACAGCGTCTGCTAGGCCTTGCCAACAAGACAGCACTTGTAGATGGAATCTAATCAAAATTCTTGGCATATTTCTATATGAAACTACATTAAATTCTGTCTTTGGTGGCATCTACCCAATATCATAGTAAATTTAGTTATTCTAAGGGAAATAATTTCTAAATGTGTATCAAAAAATAAAAATTTCATAATGTGTAACAAAAATAGAAAAATTTTCTTATATTAAAATTTTCAAGTCTACTTGAGTCAAAATAGAAGGTTGGATATGCCTTGTATTGAAGTAAAATTTATGTAGATGGTACTTAAGTAGAAAAAGGATTTCTTTTAATTACTTCAGTCCTATAATAGCTGTTACAAGAGTAAGTCAAAAGTTTTGCACTATTTTGGTAACGTGAAGCACAATTTGGCAGCTCCAGATGCTTTTGTTGAGGTTGTGAAGGTGATGAACTACACTGGATTGAGAAGCAGGGTTCACCTGATTTGCCTATATGGCCTGAAGAATGGGCACAAAATTCACAGGGTCAGCCTGACCTTGCCTGATCTTCAAGGTTCTTACACCTCAAGTGAAATTTCATGAATCATGATCAACAACACCTTCACATTTTGCACAACGAATGTTTTTTTAGTTACTTCTGTGGCAGTATAGGCCAGTTCAAACTTGTAAAGCATGTTCCTAAATTTGGCTATGTTGCATATTCGTCAGGCGGCTTTAAAATCACACAGAGAGTGAAGCAATACATGTAACAACATGTCAACTAACATGATACTATCAATCACAGCAGATAACTTCCATGGTTTGAACTGCTTTGGTCATGTGATATATCTGCTGCAAACTAGCATGTACCAAAATATTGCAAAACTTTTGACTCACATTAATATGATTTTATTGTAAACATTCATTTGGCCAATTATTAATTATTCTACTACTATTTCTTTTACCTAAATTTCATTGGCTTTTATAACTTATCAACAAACAAGCACAAATTAGATGGCTTAGATGACATGGAGTCAACAAAGTGCTGGAATCAGTTATGTTCAGTGGATGTCAGTGTTGGGAATTTTATAAGATCAGTAATATATCATTGTGACGCGAAAGTTTTACTTTTATCCCAGAACGGGGTTTTATTTCGCACGTGTGAAGACGGGGCAGTTTGGCACTTGATCCCCTATATAATAAGTCCTCGTTCAGAGTTTTTTCTCTCAGGCATATAAGAACTGGCATATTATGTGAGGGACTAATTTGGGGCCAGACTGACCGCCGCTGGCAAGGGGTTCCAAATTTCACACTATCCACACACTCACCAGGCCGCTTTCCTTCCTTCCCCTAGATAATGGAAGAATATGGACCTATAGGTTTTAGTCGTAATAATATTATATTGTAGTAGTTGGCAACTCCGGTTTCCCGTGTGATATTTTTAAGGAATTAATAGGACAATTCTAAGCAAGATAACATAAGGCGAATAGAAGCTGAAAAGGAAGCATGAGGTAACAAATTCGTAGCAGAACTGCCAAGAACAACTTAGACCACGTGGTGACATAAAAATACATTAATCCTTTACTGTACAAAGAGATACACTTTCAAAGTGTACAAATATACAATGAATGGACAGTCCATGAATATAAATGTCTTTTCTTGACTTTTGTTTTTCTTCAAATTGAGAGAGAGAGAGAGGGTGGTATGTAAAGTTTGGGTATAAAGGAGAAATGGCCCCAAAGTTACTTATCTTATTTTTCGACGGGGTTCCACTGGAGAATCTTTCTTCTTTCACGGGCTAATAGACTTTATTCTATTTTTTTTACACTGGCTTGAAGAACCTGGGGTCCCTCGTGTCTCAGATATTCTTTTGTCTTCAACCCGGAATACTGGCTATGGTTCGTCTGCCCGCTACGAACCCTGCCAAACAACTAACTTTCTTATTATTTACTTCCGCTGAGGGGAAGGAGTCCCCACTTCCGTTTTGGGGTCCCAGCCAATCATTTGGCTTCTCTCTTCTTCCTCTTGGTGTCCGGCGACCTGGGTAAGGTTACCAAGTACCAACATCTGGTCTCCCCTGTGTGACCTCCATTCTTTCCTAACGGTCACTCTTTGACCACTTGATACTGTCAATTCAAACACGAGAAGTAGTAATTTTATCTCCCTCTTCCCAGTGGGATATCACGTGACAATCATGCATATGCTCAATAGTGTTAAGATCTGTAAGCATAGGGGGGGTCAATAGAGTACTTTTGACTCACCCATCTTTCTTTTAGTTGATTGGTTGGTGGCATATCAACCCTAGTGGGTAATTTAATGCCAAATTCTGTTTTTATATATATATATATATATATACACATATATATTCATACATAGGCGTATATATATATATATATATTTATACACACACACATATATATATATATATGAATTGTAAACAAATAGTTTGTAGGTGAATTTATTTTTTAAACGAGTTAAGTTTTTAAACAAAGGAAATTCAAACTTTTTTGTTGGAGGAGAGAAAAGTTATAGATAAATCTAAGAGCTCATCAGTTCTAGCCTTATTATCGCAAGACTTTAACACCCAGTCCTATGATTCTTTGGTTAGACAGACTTTTTTCAATTAATGCTCAATCTTGTGATTCTTTGCCAAGAATAACTAGAGTTTTTCCAATCTCATCAACTCTCACTTAGTTTTATGATTCTTTGGTTAGACAGAAGCCTTCCACAGTCTCATCTGTTCTCATTTTATTATCAAAACACCTTAACACTCAGTCCTATGATTCAGTCAGGTAGTGATGTTTTATTTGAGGAGTTGGGACCCCACCCCTCAAAAAATCCCTTAAGTGTTTAATAAAGATGACTGGGTGCAATATACATCTGAGAAAGACCACAATATGTATTGGCTAAAATGATAAGTTCAAAACAACAAAGAAAATGTCAGAGTCTGAAAAATACAATGTTGAAAATCATCCCAAAACTTTAAAAAACAGTCCTGATAACTTTTCCTGTTTTAGAAAAAAAAAAAAAAAAAAAAAAAAAAAAAAGAAAGAAAGAAAGAAAGATCCATTTTCATGACTTACCTGATTACGAGTGCTACGGACAACTAATAACACGGGACTGTCATAGTTGGCCATATCACGATACAGTGTTTTCAGACTGAATCCATGCAAATCTGTACTGTATATGAGTACCCATGAGTATCCAACTGTACGTCCAGGAAGACGTTCCACTAACTACGATAACAGGTAAGAAAAAAAATATCAAAAAATTAGGATCAGATTGTTATAAAAACAAGCAAAATGTCAAAATAAGGCATTTAGAACAAATAAACAAGAACTGAGCAAAAAGTGTTGAGGTTGTTCTAATTTGCTGCTCAAAAGTCTTTATGCTGTAATTAACATTAAGTATTTTCAATTTTTTACAGACATTTACACCAATGCTTATTTTGTTGACACATCTAAAGACCATGATATTATCATTATATGAGTATGTATCAAAAGTATTTTCACTTTTTACAGTCTTTTACTCTAAAGCTTACTTTATGTAAACATCTAAAGACCATCTAGGATTCCTATATATATATATATATATTGGTCTAATGAGTAGAGTGTTCATCAATGATCAGGGAAATCAAGCCCAAAACTCAAAAAATGGTACTTGATGCCACCTTGTTTAACACTCAGCATTATAAAGTAGGGATCAAGGATAAAGTGGAGCAATCCAGGGAAAGGAGTAGCACTCTCCCCTAGCTATTGAAAGAGGAGCCTTCGGATCACCTTTAACTAAGGTCACCAACTTTACAAGGTCTATATATATATATATATATATATATATATATATATCATCATCATCATCATCATGTCGTGCCGCCAGCATATATATATATATATATAAAATAGCATGGATGCTTATCTGCGACCATTGGTTTCATGTGTCTTATTACCATCTGCCACAAACCACAACCATACACTGTTATTATATATATATATATATATATATATATATATATATATATATGAAAGCATATCAAAAGTATTTTCACTTTTTCAGATTTCTACTCTAAAGCTTATCTCATTTACTTTGGGTGCATAAAAAGTATTTAATTTTTTTACTGTCCTTTATTTCAAAGCTTATTTCATATGCTATGACTGCACTATATTACTATTATTATTATAATTATTATTATATGAGGGTCATTCAATAAATAAGGTAAATTTTGCTAAGAGAGTGGGCAATAGGAAGCATTGTTTATAGGTGTACCTTTCTCAAGGAAATTTAGTCATGAGTCCTTTCACATCTTAAAACACTGTTATAGCATGACCTTCTTTACAGACTGTTGCACTCAGAACTTTTTCTTTACAATGTGTCAATGTGTTTCCACTCCATGGACTGTCTTTTTGACTCAGGCAAATAGTGGCCATGTTTAGCCTACTTGTAAACATTTTTTGACTAAAATATGCTTCTCTGTACACGCCACACATTCTTGTGTAAATTTCACAGATTTTGCACTTCTTAGCCACCAAAACTTTGATGACAGATCTCTGGTCAAGACTGGATAACTGTTTGAGTTGGCACCATTTTGATAGCCTCAAATAAATATTTTTGTGAGATTAAAATAATTTTTGCTTTAAACCAATTCCAAACAATGCAGAGTTTACATATGTGGAAAAAAATTCTGAATAAAAAAAAATTTACTTTTTAAAAAAATCTCCCTTATTGTATGACCCTTGTATATCCCATATTACAGTCAATACTATTCAGCTGTCCCTTCAGTATGAGAGATCATAATGATAAATAAAATACAGAAATTTTGGCCATTTAGAAGCCTCAAAGTCATTAAATTTGTTAACAGAATTAGAGAAATGGAAGGAAATGATTATACTGCCAGAAACTGATTTAGGCATGATGACTTGTCCTTAGAAATAGAGCCCAAGAGCGGACAAGCATCGGTCGTTGATTATGATAATAAAAAGAAAGAAAGAAAGAATGGTGATAAACCATTACAATTGGTATCACTATCACCTTCATGTTACATTTTCTTTTTTTTCATATAATATTTTACTATCACCAGCACTCAGAAATTTCCTCAAGAGCTAGGATCATCAAAGGATATGATTTATAGAGGATTATCTTCAGCAAACATATAGGAACTTTTGAAAGGCCTTTAGGATGAGTCAGAAATGATTCCCACCTCCAAGAAAAAATTAAAAAAAAATTTTGATACACCTTAACAAACATTTTCAAAAAGATTGGAGGATATTTATTTTCTAACTGTATTCTTTAGATGTGGTCGAGATATTAATCTTTTTAAAATATATATTTACTTATTGTAAATTGTAAATCTAATGTTAAAACTGGAGATAATTATAATCTTAAGATCTGAGCAAATGTCAACCACCTAATCAATAACTGGCCTCTACAGTATTCTCTTAATGGAAAAAGTCAGATCAATTTGATAACAATTAAATGGTTTGAAGTAACAGCTGTGTTTTGAACAGCAATTTAAATTAACAAAAAGACATGATGTAAACCTTATTTTATTACTAGTTTTACACCATCTTATCGATGCTTTTTATCACAATACTCTGGGTTGATATGCTCTACTTCATCTTCATTATAGTTTCTATCAAGCTTGTTCTTGGTAATTTTTATCAGAACATTTCCAGGCTGGTACACCTTTCATTATTATCATTTACTCTACTTGAGTTTTTACACCAGTACTTTGGCAGGATCCCCAGGGCATAGTGGCTAACATGTTGAACTGTGACATCAAAGTAAGCAAGTTTGACCTTCATTCACACTATTATGTTTATTATTAGACTAATACCATTGTGAATAGTATGAATCTCTTTATCCCTCCTTCCATCAGGTATGGGTTAAATAGTTCCACTATTTTCCTTCTACAAGGATAGTTTTAGCATTAAATAATCCACAAAGGCTGATATGCCATTAAAAAAAGAAACTAAACCAAATAAGTATTTCACTGAGGTCTAAGAGACAACAAGTCTCTACAGCTCTACAAGACTCTTTTAAATATTCTAGCTGATCTTAAGAGTACTGTAGTCTGAATGATCTCAATTTTCTAGATCTCTAGTTTTCCAGGTTTGAGGGTGGGGGTGATTGTTGTTTCAAGGGTTCTGACTATAATTGGTATACCTATTATCTATTTTTTCTCCATCTTATAATTGTTACATTTTATCATAAAACTTCTGGACCAATACACTCTTCATCATTATTTTACTCCTTGCAAGTTTTTCACACCAGTTGCAATGGTAGAAGTCTAAGTGACAATAAGTCTTCTCAGTCTTAACAGCACTGTGGTCTGGATGGCTGTGATTTTCTTCTGATCTCCAGTTGACCTAGTCTTTTTTCATGGGCTTATGATGAGGGCACCAACTATGATCGATATTATGGTCACTTTCATGTTCCACAGCTTTTTCAGCTCTGTAGCAAGATCCAAGTTTTTGTCAATTTTTTCGCTTTCTTTTATTTTCAATCTATGGTGTACTAGAATGACAAAATCAACCAGATGTCAAGTTCTTTTTTTCATGTTAATACTACATCTGATCTTCTAGTTGGGATTTGGTGATCTGTTTCTGTCTCAGATTCTCAGATAATTTTATGCATTTAAGTTTCAATTAGATAAACTTGTGAGTTATGGAGTCATGCTTAGAGAGAAACAGAACGTAATTTTATGTGACCAGAACAAATATCAAATTTTCCTGAACAGTATTGCAATCATTTTGTTTTGGCAAAGAGGAAATAGTTTATTTTTAAAAAAATGTCTAGCAAAATGAATATTGGGTTTATAATTTACATTTTCCCTATTTCACAACTATCTTACTGTTTGCATTTCTTTTATTACATCTTTCTTTCAAAAATTCTTTTATTACAGCTTTCTTCAATTATTTCATCCTTTCTTTAATTCCACATTTCTTTTGTTTAATCTTTCTTTTATTCCAATTTTCTTTCATCATTTCATTTATCCCCTCTTTCATTCATCATTTCTTTGTCTTCACATTTGTTTTATCTTATCTTTCCACATTGCTTTCTTTATTTCTTTTGCTCCATCTTTCCTTCATCATTTTTTGAAATTTCCATCTCTCTTTCATCATTTTCTTTATCATTTCTTTTGTTCCATCTTTCTTTCTTTCTTCATTTCTTTGTCTTCACATTTCTTTCATCATTCTTTTGTTCTATATTTCCTTCATTTCTTTAAATTCCATCTTTCTTTTATGATTTCTTTTGTTCCATTTTTCTTTATTCATTTCTTTGTCTTCACATTACTTTTATTCCACCTTTCATCATTTCTTTGTCAACACATTTCCTTTTCCCTTTCCTTTGTTTAATCTTTCTTTCTTCATTTCTTTTATCATATCTTTCTTTCATCATATCTGACGAGACATTTTTTTTATTCCATCTTTCCACATTTCTTTTGTTCAATCTTTCTTTTATTCCATTTTTTTCAACAATTCTTTTAAGCCATCGTTCTTTCTCTTTATGTTCGTCCTTTCTTTTCATATTTTCATTTATTCTCTTTCTTTTTATGATTGATAGAAAACGTCTGTTAGTGAGTATTCAGCAGAAAGCTTTCATGTCAAAGATATAGACTAAATGGATTCTTTTTCTAAAGTTAGTTTTATCCAGCTTTAAGTGTTCAACAAATTTTCATCAACAAATTAGACACCTCTCTCTATCTCACCATATATATGTTTAGGTGTGTATTAACCCAACCCCTTTACCATAGGCAGGACAGACATAAGGTTAGTTTTTCAGCAAAGGAATCCTTGTTTGAATTCAGATTTTCCTTCCCCTAGACTGGTTGCCAAGGATAAAGAACCCAGTCAGCTCTACTATTTACCTGTAGCTGGGGGGGAAAAGCGATGAATTCATGACTTTCCCTAGAGTATTAGTACAAAGTGAAATACAAACATCTCTGTTCAGAATTTGATCTCAATGACCATTACACCACACATGCCTATATATATATATATATATATATATATATATAAACACAGGTAGATTAAAGAATGTAAACTTATTATGGGAATACCTTGATAACAAGATTTCAAACAGTGTTCATCAGCCCTGTCAACACATTCTTGAAATCTTCTCCAGGCAGAATTGATATTAGAATATCAATTCTGCCTTTCTAAAGGAGATACTCTCATAGAAGTGTTAACATTTTTTTTAATCACTATTGGAAGATTCCAAGAATGTGTTGGTAGTGATGGTGAGCAGGTGGAAACTGTTCAGAATCATAATATCATAAAGGTATTCTCAATAGAAAAAGGCACTTATGGTATAACAGTTATCAATATAGGAATTGGAATCAGCTTATTGAGTTAAAATCCTTGAAAAGACTGTTTGCATTTCACATAGCACTAATACAATACTCTTGTGAAAGGTATGGATCCACTTATGAGTAAATAGTAAGGTGTACTGGGCTCTTTAATCTTAGTATGGTACCTAGGAGAAGGGAAACTGAATTCAAACCAGCTATATCCTGTATCCTTTCCGTGACAGAGGATGCCTAATAGAGAAGTAAATATTTTTGAGACCATATTCATATGTTCATTTGGGATTTCAGCATGGACCTCAAACTTGACTAGAGAGCAAATGTCAAATCTTGTGTCAAACGCAGGAAATTATGTTGCATTGATGAGGCTTGATGAAAGTTGCTGGGGACAAAGACAAGGTGAGGAGTTCACATGAGAAAAAGGGGAAAGTCAGATAAGTAGTCACAGAAAAAATACCACTCACTTTATTACTATGTTTTAACTTCCTTCAAGACCAGTCTCAAATCAGAAAGATTTGTGGCCAGTCAGAAAATGGAACTTTTTAGGTTTCATTCTACCATATATTTTTGAAACCAAAATGAAGCTTGAGAGTTCTAATAGGCACAGGTAAGTAATTGTACATTTATTCATTTTATATTTTATTATATCTCTTATTGTTTTCCATATTCCTAAAAAGCTTATGACAATGAAGATGTTAGAAGTACTTGGGTGGGCTCCAAGGGTGGTAGGACATAATATGAGGATTACAATAGGTCAGGAAGACTCAATAAACACTATACTTGAAAATTTTACCCCAGAGTCAGACTGACTATGTAGAGTTCTATCATACTGTTCAAAGACATCTGAGACCCTCAATAAACACTATACTTGAAAATCTGACTCCAGGGTTAGACTGGTGAGTTCTACTATACTATGCAAAGACATTTGAGAGTACCATAACAACAACCTGAACTGTTGCATGATGGGAATTTGCTGCTTTAAACCCACTCATGTGTGGATTTTTGTGAGGTATTAGTGTGATTGATATATTTGACTTCCTGTAACTTTTTTCAGTTCTCCAAGATAAAGTTTAAGCTGAAAGGTTACTGTCATGACCTCATGAAGGAGATCCAGTGCATATCAAATGTGGTGCTTGACATAATTAAAGTTCAAAAAAGCAAAAAATTGAAAGGAAAAAGAAAAAAGAGAGGAAAGAAAAAAAGAAAAGAAAAGAAAAAAATTTGACTTACCGCGGTTATCTGTTCTTCAGTTAAAATATGGGTTTCTCCGACCAATTCTGGAAGATACGGAGTATCTTCTATCTCAAGTGATTTCCTGCGATAGGCTTCATCACTTGTGACAATCTGTAAGAAAAAAATTAAATTGCATTAACAGCTAGAAGAAAAAAAAAATTTTCTTTCTGTGCTGACAGTACATTCGAAGAAAGCTGTAGAATGGACTGTCTGAAATGTTGTGTTGACAACATCAAAGGCATGAAGAGACTCAGGTGTCTGCAAAAAAAATGCAATCTTAATGGCCCTTCTAAAATCTTTAAAATCAGTTTTTTTTATAAAAAAAAAAAAATTTCATACTAATATTTGGAATTTGAAATCTCAACTTGTGAGATAAACATGTTGCGTTAATAGGTGTTAGGGCGAATCTCCTATCCCCGTCTATAAAAAAGCAAGAAAGAAAGAAGAATTACTTCTGATCAACTAATGTTTTAAAAGGAAGCATGAAATTCCAAAGAGTAGGGTTTTATGGCATGTCAACCCTTCTAGGGTCATTTTATGCTGAAATAGGATTTTTGTTTAAGTATTTTGTATAGCATTATTTTTTTTTTGAAAGTCTATGATATCACTGGTTTTGAGTTGAGAGAGTTCTGTTATATTTTTTTACAAGAAAGTATCTTTTTCTGATAGGTACAAACTCTTTGCATTCCAGAAGGACATGTTTTACTGTGGTTATTGTGCTACATGCACATTTGGACTGTTCCTCCAGCTTCAGGCATGAGTCAGCCATATATGACCAATATGTAGTTGGGTTAAGACTACCTCTTCTTTTCAGTTTCTACTAAGTTCTGGTATCCATGCCACTAGAGTAGACATTATTCTGTTATGAAGGGGCTCAAGTAATTAAATAAGAAAATTTTATAAATCTTGAGATTTATATTTAAAGTTGGTTGTATTAATTCAACAATAAAGAATATAGGAAATTGATGATACTTCAGAATCTGAGAGTCAAATTTCTTGGCATAGAAAAACCAAATATTGAAACATGTTCCAATCCTACTTGCATCTTAAATACAGAATTGATCAATTAGAAATAGTAACTTACAGCATCTAAAATTATAGGGTAACCTATGCATTAGTGTTGTGAGTTTGATCCTCACTGGATATCC
>CAUZXS010004478.1:0-2500 GCA_963585895.1 Sepioteuthis lessoniana
ATATTATATATATATATATTATACATATATTATATATATATATTATATAATGTATATATATATATATTATATTGTATATATATATGTATATATATATATGTATATATATATATGTATATATGTATATATATATATGTATATATATATATGTATATATATGTATATATATATATATATTTATATATATATATATGTATGTATATATGTATATATATATATGTATATATATATGTATATATGTATATATTATATATATATATATGTATATATATATATATATGTATATGTATATATATATATGTATATATATATGTGTGTATATATATGTATATGTATATTTAGGCAGCATTTCTTCGTTAATGCAAATTTCATTAAACATAATAGACATTTTATGTCTACATATTTTCTTTTGGATCCGTTCGAATTCCCGTATTACTTTTATTGTATTCTGGGGGAATTGATTTATGTATTGTCCATAGTTGCATGTATCCCTAGTACTTTCTGTCCGACTTTGGGCCATCATCAAACCATGTTTTGGCGTTTGTTTTTGAATGTGATTCTATATTTAGTGCCAGTAGCTAAAGACATTTAAGTACATTAGCACTGGTTTGAAAATTAATTCTATTAAGTGTTGGCTGCAGGTTTCTGATATGTAATGCTTCGAGAATCTGAAGTTTTTGTTTATTATTTTTATGTTCTAATATTGTTGTGTTGTCGGTGAGAATTTTCCGTAGCTGTGCCGTTGGGCATGAATGTTTTTTTAAATGCTGAGCTATTGAACTTGTGTCTGAAAGGTGCATTGTAAGTCTCCTCGACAGGGTAGTTGAGGTTAAACCAACATATATATTATTATTATCAGAGATACAATCTCCTAAAGGACATTTAAATTTATATATAACGTTGGTTTTTTGCAAAACTCCAATCGAGGGAGAGGAATTATTTCTAATGACTAGATTCGAGGTTTTAAACTTATTATAATATATAACGAGTTTTATTTTTTTATTAGGATCAGTGGGGAGTATGTTTTTGTGAATCAATGTTTTCAAGATTTTTTCATCGGATTTGTAATTGTAGTGCATTTGGTTACGATAAAAAAGTTTGATATATGTTTGTTGGCTGGATGGAGTAGTACACTGTTTATTTTGTTGGTTAACATTTTTGATCATACGTTTAATTTGTTCATCAACAATATAGTTAGGAAACCCATTGTTGATGAGAGCCTGTTTTATGTTTTCTACCTCTTTATAAAATATTGTTTTGGAGGAGGAGATTAGTTTGGCACGGGATATTAGATTATGAATAATTGCTTTTTTATATCTGAAGGGGCATTCACTTTTAAAGTTAAGGGTACAGGAGTTGTTACTAGAGGGTTTTTTGTAAGTGGAGGTAGTGAAGTTATTATTGTTGTTAGCATCAATAAGAACATCTAAAAAGGAAATTTTATTGTTTTTGTTTACTTCATGAGTAAAGTTAAGGACTGAATTGTTTTGGAAGGTGTCTTGTAGTATGTTGATTTCGTTAATATTATTAGTAAGAATAAGGATGTCATCAACATATCTTAGGTATATTGGAGGTTTTTTTGTGCTATTAAAAATTCTATTTTCGAGATCGGACATGTAGAAATTACTGAAAATTGGGCCTAGGACAGACCCCATAGATACGCCATCAGTCTGAACGTAAATATTTCCAAGATGGTCATAAAATGGAACTTCAGTAGTACATGTTAAGAGTAGTTTTCGAAGTATATTAGAGTTGATTTTAAGAGGAGGAAGAGATGGGTTATTATAAATATTATTTATAATAATATCAATTGTTTCATTAACAGGTACATTAGTAAATAAATTTTCTACATCGAGTGAGGCCATTATTGGGTTTAATTGTATGAAGAACTTGAATTAATTCATGTGTAGATTTTATGTTGTATTTGCTAGGTAAGTATGGTGAAATAAGCTGTTTTATTGTTTTTGTGAGTTGATAAATTGGTGTAGGTATTTGTGATATAATAGGGCGTAGAGGATGATTAGGTTTATGTATCTTTACGGTCCCGTAAAGATAGCCGGGTTTATAATCCCCAATTATTTTGGGTAGTTTTATGCTATTAAGTTCGGCATTATTAGCAGTGATTAGTTTATTAATTTTTGATTTTAGTTGGTTGGTGGGATTCTTATTTAATTTTTTGAATTTTGTATGGTCATCGAGGATATTTTGTAGTTTTGAATGGTAATCTGTTTTATTGAGTACTACAAAAATGTTTGTTTTATCAGCTTTTTTTATGGTGATGTTAGGGTGGTTGCGTAATTCTTTAGCAGCAGTTTTTAGTTGATGTGTTAATAATGTAGGTTGTTTTTTATTGTATCTATTTTTGATGGCTTCAGCCTTAAGGAGATCACGGAATTCGGGTTTGACTGAGATTACCTTATTATCCCGGAGTTTTAAAATGTTTTGGTATAAAATATTAGAACATCAAAATAATAAACAAAAACTTCAGATTCTCGAAGCA